>CM072933.1:870000-1062500 GCA_036971965.1 Nyctalus aviator
GCCCATGGCCAGGGCACCCATTGCTCCTGCCTGCTCAGACTGTGTCCCCAGAGCCAGAGGGAGCAGCTGCCCAATCAGAGGGCCCCATCTGCTTGGCCACTGTGATTGGGCCAAGAATGGCCACATGACCCAAGCTGGGCCAATCACAGGTCTCTAATGTTCAGGTGCAGCACAGGATGGGTGAGCATTGGCTCTTGGGAACCCAGGTTCCCAGAGTCAGATCATGGGGGGGGGGGGGTTTAGGGGTGGGGAGTGGTGGGGGGGTTGATGGGGTGGGGGTGATAGGGGGTGGGGAGAGGGGTGGTGGTGAAGACTTTATCCTGGATCCGTCAGTGCCTGGGATGAACCCAAACGCCAATTCCCTGGTCAGAGTCAAGCTTCCAAGGAGCTGCATTAGGGCAGGCGTCCTTCACAGGCCGGGGCCCACACCCGGCATCGCTGAGAGAGATGGGGGTCCACGCCCGGCATCGCTGAGAGAGACGGGGGGCCACACTGGGCATCGCTGAGAGAGAGACACAGGGGCCACGCCCGGCATCGCTGAGAGAGACGGGGGGCCACGCCCGGCATCGCTGAGAGACACGGGGGGCCACGCCGGGCATCGCTGAGAGAGACGCGGGGCCCACGCCCGGCATCGCTGAGAGAGACGGGGGGCCACGCCCGGCATCGCTGAGAGACACGGGGGGCCACGC
This sequence comes from Nyctalus aviator, assembly GCA_036971965.1. Taxonomy (NCBI): domain Eukaryota; kingdom Metazoa; phylum Chordata; class Mammalia; order Chiroptera; family Vespertilionidae; genus Nyctalus; species Nyctalus aviator. The sequence goes on from CM072933.1 coordinate 870,690, forward strand.
CGGGCATCGCTGAGAGAGACGCGGGGCCCACGCCCGGCATCGCTGAGAGAGAGACGCGGGGGCCACACTGGGCATCGCTGAGAGAGACGCGGGGCCCACGCCCGGCATCGCTGAGAGAGAGACGCGGGGGCCACACTGGGCATCGCTGAGAAACACGGGGCCCACGCCCGGCATCGCTGAGAGAGAGATGCGAGGGGCCACGCCCGGCATCGCTGAGAGACGCGGTGGGGGGGCCCACGCCGGGCATCGCTGAGAGACGCGGGGGGGGGGGGGGACCCACGCCGGGCATCGCTGAGAGAGAGATGCGAGGGGCCACGCCCGGCATCGCTGAGAGACGCGGGCTGCAGAAGGAGCAGAGGGGCGCCTCTCCCGTCTGTGCATCTGGTCCAAGGCCTCGGGTGGCACCGGGAAAGGCCGCGGCTGTGGAGCCTCGGGGCAGGGACAGGGTCTGGAAAGGAAGAGCCCTGAGGACTGAGTGTGGGAGGCCCCTGCAAGCCAGGCCCCGGGGAGCTGCAAAGAGTGCTGGGAAATGTAGTTCAGCTGGTGCCAGGGACAACGGGATCGGGTGAGGTGACCAGATCTGAGCTCCAAGTCTCGTTACCCCGCCCCTCTCCTCCCGCTGGCCCGGACACTTCGCCCCGAACTAGCACCCGTCCTGGGAGCCAGGCTCAGGGTCCTGAGGAGAGGGGGGCCTGGGTGGCTCCAAGCAGAGCCAGCCCCCTGGAGGCCCCATCCGGTGCCCTGGGGGAGAGGGCAGGGCCCGGCACAGCCACGCCGCCCAGCAAACACCTGGCAGCTGAGGCTCGGGGACGGCCTCCTCCCAAGGGCCCCCGCCCAGCAGCCTGCCCAGGGCCTGCCCGCCCTGAGGCCGCCTCGGCCCGAGGGGAGGCCCCACGTCTCAGCAGACACACAGCGTGCCAGGCCGAGCTCAGGAACGCGATGCCCAGCCACCCACTCCACCCACCAGAGCCCGCAGGCTGCCTGGCGACCTGACTGCAGACGGCCGGCCCGCCGGCCCCTCTGGCTGGGACTCCGCCCACCGAGTCCCGTCTCGCCAGCAGGGGAAACCGATCCCGGAGCCAGTCCTTGCTCTCCGGTGCGAGCCCCGGCCCCTCACCCCCGCGGCCACGGGAACAGCCGGTCCCAACCCAGCCCGGAGCCTGGCGGGGTCTCCGGCTCCTGTCTCAGCCTCCTCCTCCCGGCTAAGTACCTGCGACATCCATGAGGACAGCCGGTTAGACCCGCAGACGTGGGACCGCACGCTCCCCTCGCCGCCCCCCCCACCCACCCCCTCCAGAATCGAGTATCTTATTTTGCTAACTGCTTACACATAAAACTCCCACCGAAAAAAATGGTCCCCGCGGCTCAGATTTTTCATCATTTGGTCATTAAATAGTGATGGATATAAACTATAAAGAACCTAAACTGAACCTTTTAACAATCCAGGCGCAATACTATCATCTCTTTAATGGAACCCGCTGACCGTGCCCCGCGCCGGCGCCATGCATCATCCCCGGCCCGCGATAATCAATACGTCGGCTCGAAAATAAATAATATAACAGTCGCCATACATTATCTTCCAGACGGGCCCCAAACAAGGGGACGTCCACGTACGGGTGGGGAAGTTGGGGACCCGGCCGTTGGGCCTCCTGCGTGGGGGAGGCGTGTGCCGGCGCGTCTGGTCCCGCGTGTGCGCTGAGTCCCGCCGCGCTGAGCCCTCGCAGCTGGCGGGCCGGGCCGGCCGGGCGGTGGGGTGTTCGCCAGCGCTGGACGCGGGGCCCGGACAGGCGGGCTTCCGTCCCCCGTTCTGTGACACAGGCGTGGGCACCTGAGGGTCAAGCCCGGTACTCAATCCTGCCTCAAACAGAAGAGGCCTTGAGCCCCGGCCGGTGTGGCTCAGTGGATAGAGCATCGGCCTGCGGACAGATGGGTCCCGGGTTCAATTCTGGTCAACGGCACAGGCCCTGGTTGCAGGCTCGGTCCCCAGTTGATTCATGATTCTCATCATGGATGTTTCTCTCTCTCCCTTCCTCTCTGAAATCAATGAAAATATATTTTAAAAGAAAGAAAAAGAAGAAGGCCTGATTAGTCGCCCCCCCATCCCCGTGCCAGGGCTGGGAGGCAGCCTCCGAGATCCAGAAGAGGCCACGCCCAGGGTCTGTGGAGAGAAATGCCACCCAGAGCCCCGGCCGCCGGTGGCACAGACGGAGGGGGCTCTGGAGTAGCCAGGGTGGCCCCGTCGTGAGCCACCTTCCTGGGTTAGGGGGACCCTTCGTGGCCCCCCAGCAGCCCAGCTTGTTTGTTGGCCGCCTAATGCTGCTCCTCAATCACAGCAGGAACCCATCATTCACTCATCCATCCATTCATCCATCCATTCATCCACCCAGTCACTCATTCATCCATCCATTCATTCTTTCATTCACCCATTCATACATTCATTCATCCATCCATCCATCCATCCATCCATCAATCCATCCATTCTTCCATTCATTCATCCATCCATCCATTCATTCATTCACCCATTCATACATTCATCCATCCATCCATTCATTCATTCACTCATTCATCCATCCATCCATCCATTCACCCATCCATTCATCCATTCATTCATCCATCCATCCATTCATTTATTCACTCATTCATCCATCCATCCATCCATCCATCCATCCATTCACCCATCAATCCATCCATTCATCCATTCATTCATCCACCCATTCATCCATTAATCCATCCATCCATTCAGCCATCCATTCATTCACCCATCCACCCATTCATTCATTCATCCATTATTCATTTATACATACACTCATTCCTTCATTCACAAAGCATGGGGAGCCCACCCGAGCGCACGGCACTTTCCTAGGGATTCCCCACGGAGCACACGGACAAAATTCCCAGCCTGCGGGGGCTTACGCGTCAGGACCACAGGGCAGACATGACGGGGAAGCTGCCGGGTACCGGGAGGTGGGCGGGGCTGGGGCCCAGGCAGCAGGGCGAGGACAGGCTCCAGGTGTGCCCTCTCAGACCACGCCCTCTGGGTCCCCGTGCCCGCCCCTTCCGCAGGCCCCGCCGCCTCAGAGCTGCCTCCCTGGGGTCCTGGCGCCACCCTCCGTGGTCAGCCCAGCCCATGGCAGCCTCCTGTGCGGCAGGCGGCACGGGCCCTTCCCCCCTGGGACCCCGAAGCTCGGAGGCAGCGTGTCGCTGGCCAGGTGAGCGAGCCCCATCCTCGTCCCCCTGGGACTTTCCGTGCTGCACCCAGGGCTGTGCCAGACAACACGGGGGCTGCTCTGCTCAGGCAGGTGGCCGAGGGGCCTACCCCCCCCAGGGGACACCTCACTGAAGCGGTGCGCCCCAGGGATGCTCACAGGGGTTTGAGACTGCCCTGCCAGGTTCCCGTATCTCTAGGCCGGCAGATGGGACGGGGATGATGCTGGCTTCTTCGCAGAACTGGGAGCCCAAGAGCCAGACGCAGGCACCCAACAGCTGGGTGACCTTCAAACTGCCTCACCCCTCAGAGCCCCATTTTTCTCACCTGAAAACGGGGGGTGGCGGGGGGGATAGAGGTGCCTGTCCCGGTCTTTTTAAATATATATGCTCTGTTTGTTGTTACTGATCTCAGAGAGGAAGGGAGAGGGAGAGAAACATCTGTGATGAGAGAATCCTGGACCGGCTCCTCCTGCACACCCCACTCCGGGGATGGAGCCTGCAACCGGGCCTGTGCCCTGACCGGGAATCGAACCCTGACCTCCTGGTTCCTAGGTCGACGCTCAGCCCCTGAGCCACGCGGGCCGCTCAGGGGGGTCTCTGAGGGGGTGCAGGTCGCCCCGCAGGCGGTGGTGTGATGGACACAGACTCTCCCCTCCCGGGACCCGTGGGGAGGACTCCGCTGGGGGAGGCGGAGGCAGGAGCAGCTCGGCCTCATTTTTTATGCGTCGGTTCGCTGTAGAGCCAAAAATACTCTCCGTGGGAGCGTCTCTGAGTGACATTCAGAATGACCGATTTAGGAGAAAGTGCCCCCCCACCCCCACCCCCGTGGCAAGCTCGGAGGTGAGGCTGGTGTATCTCAGCCTGAAATGCTGCCGACATCTCCCCGGGGTCGGCCGCACGGGCCAAGGTTAAGGCTTACAGGCTGCGCAAACCGCAGTGCGAAGGGGCGGGCAGGGTGGGCGGGGCGGGGCAGGGCTGGGAGGAGGCCGGGGGGTACGTGGGAGGCCGGGGGCACGCGGGAGGCAGGGCGGGCTCACCTGCAGGGGAATGCAGGCCCCGGCCCCTCGTGTCTGCACCGCGTGGAGACGCTTATTCCAGCAGCTCTTGGCTTCTTCCTGGCGGGACCCGGGACACGCCGTGCTGGGGCCACTGAGGCCGGGGAGGCTGTGCAAGGCAACCCGCCACCACGGTGCTGAGGCGCGGCTCCCTCCCGGCCGGGGGAAGGCGGAGGGTTCGGACCGAAGCGCTCTCAGCCCCGCTCTCATCCCCTGACCCGTGGCCGGAGCTGTGGTCCCCAAATGTGGGAGCTCGGGAGACCCCCTGAGGGGCTTGTCCGAATGCAGATTCCTAGGCTCGGGGACATGTCCAGCCCGAACCCTGAACCGGGACATTGGTTTCCTCCTTCCCGGCCAGGCCTCCTGGGCCCATGCAGTGCCAGGGTCCGGGGGATCAATGCTGCCCAGGCCCTGTCCCCACCGGGCCCTGTCCCTGCCCGGCCCCTGTCCCTGCCTGGACCTTGTCCCTGTCCCTGCCCGGGCCCTGTCCCTGCCCGGCCCCTGTCCCTGTCCCTGCCCAGCCCCTGTCCCTTCCCAGGTCCTGTCTCTGTCCCCGCCCGGGCCCTGTCCCTGCCCAGCCCCTGTCCCTGCCTGGACCTTGTCCCTGTCCCCACCCGGGCCCTGTCCCTGCCCGGCCCCTGTCCCTGCCTGGACCTTGTCCCTGTCCCTGCCCGGGCCCTGTCCCTGCCCGGACCCTGTCCCCGCCCGGACCCTGTCCCTGCCCCCCTTACCGGCCCTGTCCCTTCCCTGGCCCTGTCCCTGCCCGGACCCTGTCCCTGCCCCCCTTCCCGGGCCCTGTCCCTTCCCTGGCCCTGTCCCTGCCCGGACCCTGTCCCTGCCTGGACCTTGTCCCTGTCCCTGCCCGGGCCCTGTCCCTGCCCGGGCCCTGTCCCTGCCCGGACCCTGTCCCTGCCCAGGCCCTGTCCCCGCCCTGACCCTGTCCCTGCCCCCCTTCCCGGCCCCTGTCCCTGCCCGGACCCTGTCCCTGCCCGGACCCTGTCCCTGCCCGGACCCTGTCCCTGCCCGGGCCCTGTCCCTGCCCGGGCCCTGTCCCTGCCCGGACCCTGTCCCTGCCCGGGCCCTGTCCCTGCCCAGACCCTGTCCCTGCCTGGACCCTGTCCCTGCCCGGGCCCTGTCCCTGCCCCCCTTCCCGGCCCTGTCCCTGCCCGGACCCTGTCCCTGTCCCCCTTCCCGACCCTGTCCCTGCCCGGGCCCTGTCCAGGCTGGGGCAGTGCTGCCCTCGGGTTCCTGCTGGATCTGAGGTCTAGCTGAGCCCGGCCAGGCCCGGCCCCCGCCCGGAGGCCCCGTGGTCCTGGGAAGGAGCTCCTCGCGATCCATCTTGCTCGCCTCCATGAATTTTAACAAGCAGCGCCCGGCGCTCCCGCTCGGGCGAGGCAGACGGCAGCTTCCCCGGGATCATATTTCTCCCCGTTTCCATACAATTATTTTAAATGGACAAGATAATGTGGACGTTCTTATTTAAAATGCATGCAGGTGGGGACGAGCTGCTGCTCTTACAGTTAGCGCCGGCGGAGCTGGGGCTTCTGACAACAGAGTCGAGGGAGTGTCTCGCTCGTGACGGGCGGCCAGCAGCTGCTCTTCGATGAATAAGTGATTGGGCCCAAAATAGACAGCGGGCCGTTACTCACCTCATTTCAGACGCTGCTCATTTTATTGATTCTTAAGTACAGGGTTTTGCAATTTCACCAAAGGGCGACTTTCTTAATTAAAATGTGAGCTAACGGGAGGAGAGCCTCACAGCCCTGCCCGAGGCCCCGGCATGAATCTTCCTGCACTCCGGAGCTCCGTGCGGAGACCCAGGAGCCGGCCGGGCTCCCGGACGACGGGGACCAGCGGAGGCGGCGCCAGACGGGCCTGCACCCCGGGCTGTGCCCTGGCCGGGGATGGAACCCTGACCTCCTGGTTCCGAGGTCGACGCCCAGCCCCGAGCCAGGCCGGCAGAGACTTGGGAGGCAGGAGTGGGTCTGGCCCCACCCTCCTCGGGCCCTCGGGGGCACCAGGCTCTCGCTGGCTCTGGGGGGGGTATGGGGGGCAACCAGACTGAGGGACGGGCACTTCCTCTGTGGCGGCCATGCCCGGGTCAGCGGGGAGGCCGGCCGGGTCTCTGCGGGGTCACCGACTCGGCAGTCGCACAAGTGCCGCGGAGACGCCAAACCCCCCTGGAGACAGCGTCACGCTTGGCCGCCCTCCCTCAGGCCCGCGATTTCCCCGCATCCATTTGCCGCGAGGAGGCGGCGAGGAACGGGGCGCGTGCTCAGAGCTGGACGGGAAGGTCACCTACCCAGTGGGGCGGCTCCCGTGCAGCGGCGTTCCGGCCTCCGGGGCCGGTGCCGGTGCTGTCGGCAGCGTCTGGGCTCACCGTGGCCTGGAGAAGCTGCAGGGACGCTGGGCACGGCGGCCGCTCTCTTTGGTGAGCCCAACACGGACTCGGGCGACTGCTGGCCTCCCGGGCCCGCCCCCGGCCCCCCCCCCCCCCCCCCGTGCCGAGGAGCCCGCACACAGCACCGAATCGGCACCAGCAACTCGGCTTCGGCCGGAGGGAGCGTCCCCGCCGACGCTGCTCCTGAAACAGCTCACGCTGCCCGCCTTCCCGCCGCTGAGCCGCCCGCCACCGGCCCGGCTCCGGGGCCCGCGGTGCCAACAGGAACCGGAGACGCCGATCCTCGGAGGGACTCAGTCCTGCGGCTGACACGCTGTGGTGACGCAGATCGCCGACAGGGCACAGCCCGCCCCATTGCCCGGAGCCGGCATCTAGAGCCAACGCAGAGGGGACGGACCAGGAGCTCCACGGGAGCCGGAGGGGAGGGGTCCCGGGCTGGGGGCCGCGTTCTCGCTGAGGCTGAGCCATCTGTGCCGGGTGCGCGGACAGCAAACACCGTTTCCCCGAAAATAAGACAGTGTCTTATACTAATTTTTGTCCCAAAGATGCGCTAGGCCTTATTTTCAGGGGATGTCTTATTTTTCCATGAAGAAGAATACGGTACACATTGATTGTTAAATGAACATAAAAGGAAATTTATTACCTGCATACGGTACGGTAGTACGGTAGTTGTCAACACAAACCAGACAAACTGTGAATCCTACAGTATTGAGAATTTACTCATTTTTTCAATGGCAATCATGTCATCGTCTTCTGGAACATCATCATCACAATCCAATTCCTGAATTTCCTGGTGAATTTCTTGTGACTCCATTTCTTTCAGAATCAGTGGACCAAATCTCTCATGGTTAGCTGGGGGGGGGGGCTTATTTTCGGGGGGATGCCTTATATTTCACTCAGAAGGAAACCTGTAAGTAGGTCTTATTTTCGGCGGATGTCTTATTTTCGGGGAAACACGGTAGCACAGCCGGTGGCTGACCCCCCACATGGTTCTCCCTGTTCTGGAGGGGTAGGCCCGGACCTGGGGCCAGGGTCCTCACGCGCAGAGACGCAGCTGGCTGTCTCCTCGCCACAGGAGGGCGCTCATCCCACCCAGGGCCCCACCCCCATGGCCTCATCCACGCTGGTCACCCCCAAAGGCCCCTCCTTCCAGCACCTCCCACTGGGGGTAATATACACAGTTTTTAAAAAGTTGTGTCCATACCATGCTTTGTAACATAATTTTTTTTTTTTTTTTGGTTAAGATGTATCATGAGTACTTTTTCTTGTCATTAAAAAGAACCTCATAAACACCATTTTTTAAAAACATTTTTTATTGATATCAGAGAGGAAGGAAAAGGAAGGGAGGGAGAGAAACATCAAGGATGAGAATCATGGATTGGCTGCCTCCTGCACGCCCCCTACTGGGGATGGAGCGCATAACCCAGGCATGTGCCCTTGACTGGAATCGAACCCAGGACCCTTCAGTCGGCAGGCCGATGCTCCATCTACCAAGCCAAACAGCCAGGGCCATAAACACCATTTAAAAAAATAATACATTTTATTGATTTTTACAGAGAGGAAGGGAGAGGGATAGAGAGCTAGAAACGTCGATGAGAGAGAAACGCCAATCAGCTGCTTCCTGCACATCCCCTGCTGGGGATGTGCCTGCAACCAAGCAAGGTACATGCCCTTGACCGGGATCCAACCTGGGACCCTTCAGTCTGTAGGCCGACGCTCTATCCACTGAGCCACACCAGTCAGGGCCATAAGCACCGTTTTCAATGGCTTAGGTCACGCCGTGCTCTGTTTGCTTGTACCGCAGCGTGTAACCCGGGGCACACACGTGATCCGTGTTTCAGTCGTTAACAGAGGGATGGCGCTCCGTGTTACGGGCACGTGTTCCGTGGCCAAGCTCCCAGCTGTTTCCTTGGGGTCTATTTTAAAGGGAACCGGTTTGCTTGAACCTGTGGTCGGCAAACCGCAGCTCTCGAGCCACAGGCGGCTCTCTGGCCCCTTGAGTGTGGCTCTTCCACAAAACACCACGGCCTGGGCGAGTCTATGCCGAAGAAGTGGCGTTAGAAGAAGTTTAAGTTTAAAAATTGTGGCTCTCCGAAGACATGTCAGTCGTTGTGCTGTTGACGTTTGTCTCTGTGGACTGATGAGGTTGCCGACCACCGGCTTATACTTGGAAGAAGCTCTGGATCCACGTTGGCAAATGACTTTCTGGAAAACCGACATGGACGTACGTTCCTGCCCGCGATGCCAGCACCCTCCCCTCGGAGCTTCCAGCCATGATGTCCAGGGCTCCCTGCCCCCAGTTCTGTGTATTAATAACTGAGAGGCATCTCATCAGCATTTTAATTTGATGTAATTGGCTGGTCGGGATGCCTGCTGGTTCTGTTTGTGATTTGCTGAAACAGCATCACGTTCTTTGCCTGGTTTCCAGGCCCGGGAAATACCTGGAGGCCACAGAAACGTGTTTTCAACGTTAAGACTGTGAACTCCTTCTCGTATTAATAACCAGGGGTTTTTCTGGTTATTTTTCTTTTCCTTTTTCTTTTTTTTTTTAATATATTTTTATTGATTTTTTACAGAGAGGAAGGGAGAGAGATAGAGAGCTAGAAACATCAATGAGAGAGAAACATCGACCAGCCGCCTCTTGCACACCACCTACTGGGGATGTGCCCGCAACCAAGGTACATGCCCTTGGCTGGAATCAAACCTGGACCTTTCTGTCCTCAGACCGACGCTCTATCCACTGAGCCAAACCGGTTTTGGCTACTTTTATTTTTTAATATATGTATATAGATTTTATAGATTTTTTACAGAGAGGAAGGGAGAGAGATGGAAAGTTAGAAACATCAATGAGAGAAACATTGATCAGCTGTCTCCTTCATGCCCCCTACTGGGGATGTGCCCGCAACCAAGGTACGTGCCCTTGACCGGAATCGAACCTGGGACCCCTCAGCCGACACTCTATCCACTGGGCCACACCAGCCAGGACTCTGGTTTCTTTTCTATGTTCGCGGCTGCAGGTGGGACCAGGTTCCTGTTTGTTAGTCAGCTGGTGGAGTTTCCAGACTCGGCCCACAGACGGTTCACAGAGCCTGCCTCTCTGAGGTCGCACAGGCTCACTCAGCCGCGTTCCTGCTTCGTAGTCTGACTTCCGAGCGAAAGGCCATCTCCACGCGAGGCGCGGAACCTCGCTTCGAACGTGACGCCTTTTTCCGGAATTTTCCGCTTCCTCGCGGTTCCCGTCCTCCCCCTCCCATCGGGTGCCTCTGACCTTCCCTCCTCCCTCCCCTGTTCCCACGGGACGAGCCCCCCCAGCTGCTCCCTGCTCCCCGCTGTGAGGGAACAAACAGGCATCTTGTCCCTCCCCCCGCCTGCGACACGTGTGCCCACGGAGGGGGGGAGCGGGCCCAGGAGCTGAGGGCACCGGCCCGGTCCCAGGTTCGATCCCCATGACCCTCTCTCCTCGGCGCTGTCTCTCCCTCTCCCTCCCCCTTCCTCTCTGAAGCCCCAAGAAGGCATTTGAACTAAAAGAACTCCCTCCCAGCAGGAGGCCGGGTCTGCAGTTTGCTGTGTGGCCCCCGGCCTCAGCCTGGGGCCAGAGCGGGGGAACCGCGAGGTTTAGGCTCAAGGTCAGGTTCCGTACAGAGCCTGGCGCACAGGGCTTCGTGGGAGCTCTGGTTACGCGTCCGCCTCCCCGGTTCCCTGACTGCCTCACCTTCAAGGTCAGGGAAACGCCCCCCCCACGCCCCCCCCTCGCTGTCCCCCGCCCCGCCCCCTCCCCGGCCAGGCCTGAGGTTTCCACGGAGACTTCATGGCGACCCGTCTCCCGCTGTTTTAAGTAACGGGAACGTGCGCTGTAACGTGTACAGAACAGCTCAGTGCGGGGTGGTCCTTCCTGCGGCCACACGCGTGTCCCAGGCGGGTCAGCGTCGCTGACATTGGCGCGTGGTTCCCGTCAGCACCCGCGGGCACGCACCTCCCCCTCCGCGCGCGCTCCTCTTCCATCCCGTGCTCCATCCCGTGCTCCATCCCGTGTTCCATCCCGTGTTCCATCCCGTGCTCATCCCATGTTCCATCCCATGCTCCATCCCGTGCTCCATCCCGTGTTCCATCCCATGTTCCATTCCGTGTTCCATCCCATGTTCCATCCCATGTTCCATCCCGTGTTCCATCCCGTGTTCCATCCCGTGCTCCATCCCGTGTTCCATCCCGTGTTCCATCCCATGTTCCATCCCGTGCTCCATCCCGTGTTCCATCCCATGTTCCATCCCGTGCTCCATCCCGTGCTCCATCCCGTGTTCCATCCCATGTTCCATCCCATGTTCCATCCCATGTTCCATCCCGCATTCCATCCCGTGTTCCATCCCATGTTCCATCCCGTGTTCCCAACAACGCGAGCTCTGGCTGCAGAGCTGCCCCCACCCGGTGCCGCAGGCCGAGCTCCCGGACCATTCTGTTCCCGGTGTCACCCCGCACCCAGCCCTTCCCCGGGGGGCATCTGGCTTCTGTGTGCCCCCCCCCCAGGATCCCCTCCTGCCCCACCTTTGGGGATCAGGAGCGCAAGTCAACTCACTGGGCACAGCACACATTTATGGCTGCGCAGAGAGGGGGAGAGAGGAGGGAGGGAGGAGAGGAGGAAGGGAGAGAGTGAAGGAAGGAAGGAGGGAGGGAGAAGGGAGGGAGGAGGGAAGGAACCAGGGAAGGAAGGAGGAATGGAAGGAAGGAGGGAAGGGACTATAGGGAGCCCAGGGCCTGGGGTTTCAGCTCAGAGAAAGGCCCCCCTGGATGGGCACCGGGAGCTGGGTGACATTCTGTGAACAGGTGTGAGGTGCTGGGCACGGTGCCCTGCAGGCCCTGGGGAGAGCGTGGGCGGGCAGCCACGAGAGAGGGGTGAACCCCGTGTGGTCAGAGAAGGGGGGCAGGGCTCCCCAGCCCGGAGGGCCAGGGAGGGACGGACAGGAACACACGTGGTGCACAGTAAAGGGCAGCGATGGGTAAGGTGTGTGCTGCCGGGACGGCCTCCCCCCCCCCCGCCCCCTCCCCCGAGAAGAATCGTGGGCCGTGGCTCCGGCCGTGGGCGGGCAGGGGGCTCCGGGCGGAGGGCCAGTGGGCCAGTCCGGGGAATGTTGGGGCCCGGGGGCGCCCCTTTCGGGAACGGCTGTGCAGCTGGACCGGGGACTCTGGGGCGGGGGTGACGGGGCGGGACCCGAGGTGCCATTGAGGGTGTTTAACTCCCACTCCGTTTCTGAGGAGCCATTTCCTGCAGAGACACGAAGAATACGAGGAGGAACTCGGCTTATTTTGGCAAATTGCTCCAATTTTCCCACAATCAGCCCCGCGCCGCCGGCCCTGACGGGACTATTTGGGCCACTCAAGGCCGGGGACTCGGACCTAATGGCGCTGTTTGCGTGGCCCCGGCCGCAGGCCAGGCCTGCTTTCGGAACGGGGACCGAGCGAGCCGGCGTCTGAATCACCGCCGATCGGCCACGCCGACGGCCTGGCTGCCCATCGATCCGTCCACCGGGCAATTAACCCAGCGCGGACGCCCGTGGTTAACCGTCCTGTCTCCCACGGAAACGTGGCCGCCGGTGTCCGAAGACAGGGGGCGACACCGAGAGAGGCCGTCCTGTGTGTCTTCAGGGAGGGGGTGGCCTCCCTGGTGGTCACGTTGCCACCAAAATGGGGGGCAGCCTGCTGGCAGCCCCCAGAGGGCCGGGCCCCCAGGCTGGGCTGCCCTGCAGGCCCCGGGGGGGTGGGCGGTGGTAGGGATGGAGGGGCCTGGTGCGGCAGGAACGTAAATCCAGGAGCGACGGAGGGGGTCCTGCTTCCCCCCCCACAACTAGGTCAGGGCGAGGAAGCCGCCCCCCCACACCCACCCCGGCCTGGCGCCCTCTCAGGGGGGTTACACAGAGTAGGTGCTCAGTGTGCATTTGACAAACCGGGTTCCATTCTCGGCGCCCCAGTCACTCCACGTCCCAGAAAAACAAGACACTCCAGGGGGCGTCCGTGTGCAAAGCGCCCGGGTGCCGGGACCCTGCGGCCTCGGGGCCGGTGCCGGGCCCTCCGTGCGGGCCCTCCGGGGGCTGGAGGAAGGGCTCGGTCTGCCAGAGGCGGCCACAGGCCCCGAGGCTCCGGGCCTCGTTCAGAGCAGACGCAGGTCCCGGGGGCAGGGCCTCCGGCTGCTCGGCGAGAGGTGGCCCCCGAGGGCCCGGGACGCCCCTCTCTCAGCCCCGCCACATCCACGGGCGGGGCGTGTCCGGGAGGGGCGGCCACCTCAGCCACCGCGCCTCGGCGCGGACTGTGACGGACGAGGACAGGGGACCACTGAGCTCCGGGGGCAAATGCCTGGGCCATGCCCCCAGGGCCGCCCGGACCCAGGCTCTGAGCGCGGCCTGGGCGAGCAGAGGGTTAGGGTCCCACCCGCTTCAGAGGTCGCTGCCCGAGGGCCCAGGGGGTGGCATCCGGAGCAGAACGAGGCGCTTCTGTCACCGGAACCCCTGTCCCTGGCTCCTGTGAGCGCAGGGTGCAGGCCACGCCCTGGCGCCTGCAGTCCGCTCCCGGGATGGCCCCGGAGACACACAGACGTGGCCATCGGCAGGGGTGTGGAGCCCGGCCGGCCTGGCTCAGGGGCTGAGCGTCGGCCGATGGGCCAGGAGGCCAGGGTTCGATCCCCGGTCAGGGCACAGGCCCGGGCTGCGGGCTCCCTCCCCAGTGTGGAGCGTGCAGGAGGCAGCCCATCAGTGATTCTCTCTCATCATGGATGTTTCTATCTTTCTCCGTCTCCCTTCCTCTCTGAAATCAATTTTAAAAAATAGTTTTTTAAAAAGAAGGGAGAGGCAGAGAGATGGAAACAGCCACGATGAGAGAGAATCATGGACCGGCTGCCTCCTGCACGCCCCACACTGGGCATCGAGCTCGCACCCCGGGCCTGTGCCCTGACCTCCTGGTCGATGCTCAATCCCTGGCTCGTTTACTTCAAAAACAAGGTAACTGTTTTCTGCTGCGGGGTCTGGGGCTCCGGAGGCCCAGGCGCTGAGCAGGAAGGAGACTTCAGTCCTGTCCTCGCTCCTGGCTGAGCGCTGGCCTGGCGGCCGTGCCTGCTCCGAGGAGACAGGAGGGGGGACAAGAGGGGGAACAGGAGGGGGGCAGGAGGGGGACAGGAGGGGGGCAGGAGGGGGACAGGAGGGGGGATAGGAGGGGGGACAGGAGGGGGACAGGAGGGGGGACAGGAGGGGGGCAGGAGGGGGGCAGGAGGGGGGACAGGAAGGGGGACAGGAGGGGGGACAGGAGGGGGGCAGGAGGGGGGGCAGGAGGGGGGCAGGAGGGGGGACAGGAGGGGGACAGGAAGGGGGGACAGGAGGGGGACAGGAGGGGGACAGGAGGGGGGACAGGAGGGGGACAGGAGGGGGGACAGGAGGGGGACAGGGGGGGGGCAGGGGGGGGACAGGAGGGGGGCAGGGGGGGGACAGGAGGGGGACAGGAGGGGGGACAGGAGGGGGACAGGAGGGGGGACAGGAGGGGGGCAGGAGGGGGGCAGGAGGGGGCAGGAGGGGGGACAGGAGGGGGACAGGAAGGGGGGACAGGAGGGGGACAGGAGGGGGGACAGGAGGGGGGACAGGAGGGGGACAGGAGGGGGGACAGGAGGGGGACAGGAGGGGGGCAGGAGGGGGACAGGAGGGGGGACAGGAGGGGGACAGGAGGGGGACAGGAGGGGGGACAGGAGGGGGACAGGAGGGGGGCAGGAGGGGGGCAGGAGGGGGGACAGGAGGGGGGCAGGAGGGGGGCAGGAGGGGGACAGGAGGGGGACAGGAGGGGGGACAGGAGGGGGACAGGAGGGGGACAGGAGGGGGGACAGGAGGGGGACAGGAGGGGGGACAGGAGGGGGACAGGAGGGGGACAGGAGGGGGCAGGAGGGGGGACAGGAGGGGGGCAGGAGGGGGACAGGAGGGGGGACAGGAGGGGGACAGGAGGGGGGGCAGGAGGGGGGCAGGAGGGGGACAGGAGGGGGGCAGGAGGGGGGCAGGAGGGGGGCAGGAGGGGGGCAAGAGGGGGGACAGGAGGGGGGCAGGAGGGGGGCAGGAGGGGGGACAGGAGGGGGGCAGGAGGGGGGGCAGGAGGGGGGCAGGAGGGGGGCAAGAGGAGGGGGGGACAGGAGGGGGGCAGGAGGGGGGACAGGAGGGGGGCAGGAGGGGGGGCAGGAGGGGGGGCAGGAGGGGGGCAGGAGGGGGGACAGGAGGGGGGGCAGGACAGGTCACCTCCCCCCGCTCCGTCCAGCGGGCGCTCGGGGCCTGGGCATCAGGGGCCACAGAACATTCGAGGCCCTGAGCCTCCGGCGGCGGAACCGGGGCGGGCGGGGCCCAGGGGCGGACCGGCGGGGCTGGGGGGGGGGGGTCCCCGAATCCACGGGAAGAGCTGCTCTGTCTCTGCAGGATTGACCTGCAGAGCCCGGAGTGCGGTTCCAGGGACGCCCCTTAGAGGGCGCCGCTCGCCCGGCTTTGGCGGCGCGGCCGGAGGCGGAGGCGGAGGCGGAGGCGGAGGCGGGGGACCCGCACCCGAACTCTCCCCGGACCCGCGGGCGGGCTGTCCGGCCCGGCTGTTGGGGCGCGGCACCCCCGGACGGGGGGGGATTCGCTGCGGGTCCCCGCCCCCCGCACTCCTCTCCGGCCAGAGGGCGCCCCCGGACCGGGACCGGGGAGACAGGCCCCGGGGCTGAGCTCCAGCCGCCGAGCGCCTCCGGGGACCAGCTTCCCCGCGCGGCCCTCTCCGGGCGGCGTCCGTGCTCAGAACAGGGGAGACTGCCGCACCCCCTGACACCCTTTGGGGGCGCTGTCCCCCCATCCCGGCCGCCAGCGTGGCTGGGGGTGCGGGCCGTGCACCCCTCTCCCCCCTCCTGCGCGGACCGCGCCCGGAGCTGCCTGTCTTCGGAGAGAACCTGGCTTTGGGGTCCGGCAGCGAGGGGTGACCTTGGCTCGGTCTCCCCCCGGAGTCCGTGGCCACCGGCGAAACCCAGGGGGACCCGCCTGCGGGGCCTCGGGCCGCGATGGTCCCATCAGGTCCCGCCCCGCTGTGCGGCCAACGCGCCCCGCGCGAACGGAGAGGAACCGTCAGCAGAGCCTGGTCTTCGCTTCCAGGCCCCAAAGAAACATGGGGTTCACTCCTGAGAGAAGCACCAAAGGCGCTCGCTGGGGGTTAATGGGGGGGGGTCCCCGAAACCCCATGGTAAAATAGAGCCCATTTCCCAACTGGGAGCCAGAGCGGGGGCTGCAATAGGGAAGCTCCGTCCCAGGACAGAAGCCGGGCCCTGGGGCTGAGCGGGGACCCAGGGACCAGGAGGTCAGGGTTCGATTCCCATCGGGGCTCCATCCCCAGTGGGGGGCGCGCAGGAGGCAGCCATCCTGATTCCCATCATCAATGTTTCTCTCTCCCTCTCCCTTCCTGGCATCAATAAAAATATTTAAAAAGAGAAGGCCTGGTGAGTGCGGGGCGCTCACAGCGGGTGAGGGGTGGCGGCCGGCGTGCCCCTCTCTGACGGGGGAGCTGTCTCTAAGGAGGGGACCCCCCAAAGCAATGCTGATGGCTGGATCCAGAGCCTGGGCCCGGCCTCCCAGAGCTCTGTGCAGCCGGGGGGTGGTTGCTTAGACAGCGGCCCGGGCAGTGCTGTCTGCCCACTGTCCCTGGGGGGGGGGGCATTCTGCAGGGGCCCCGGAGGGTGAGCCCGGTGCCATTGCCCGTTAGAGGTCAGGGAACCCCCAGCGTCAGCCTTCAGCGGGAGCGGCTTCCGGGAAACGTGCTGATTTGGGGTCACCAGGCTTCCCGCCCCGTGGCCGGAGGAGGGGAGCGCCCTCCTCGGGCCGCTGTGGCCCCGCCGAGGGGCGCCCCAGGTCGGGGCGCAGAGATGCACCCCCACTCTCTCTGGGGAGGGGCCCCTCTCCGGTCTCCGGGGCCAGAGGCCAAGGCCCCGGGGCTACTGAGCCGCGAACACAGCGCTGGGACGCACCCCCGTTCCCTTCCCATCCACTTAGGGGGACCGGGACCCCACCCTCTGGGCGGCGCGCCCTGGGCAGGCTCTGGGTGACCGCTGGGGCCGCCAGGCCGCCGCGGGGAGGAGAGCGCCGAGGTCCCGGGGCCTGAGGCCGCGTCCTGCCCGTGGGGCCCGCGCTGGATCGCTCTCCGGCTCCCAGGGCGGCGGCCGTGCCAGGCCCCGGGGGCGGGGGCGGCAGCTGCGAACGAGGGTAACCCCGAGGTGACCCGGCCCGGCCCGCCCCTTCCCCTCCCGCAGCCGGCGGCGGGGAGCGGGTCCTCGGGCTTGGGGGCGGGGGGAGCGGGTCCCGGGGCTGGGGGTGGAGGGAGGAAGCGGGTCCCCGGGCTGCCGGGGGCGGGGGAGGGAGACGGGCTGGGCTCCGGGCGCGCCGCTGGGCGGTCAGTGCGCTCCAGGCCCAGGCGCCGCCGGCTGCGTCTCCGCTCCCCTCTCCTCCGCGCGCTCAGGCCGGGCGCTCCGGGCGCCTCTCCGAGGAGCCGCTCTCCTTTGTGCGGACGGGCTGGTCCTCGCTGGCCGCCTAATTGGGCCCCATAAAGCCAATAGCGGCGGCTCCCCGCCCGCAGCCAAAGCGCCAAACCCGGGAAGCGAGGAGGGGCGGCGGCCGGCGGGGTGCCTGCGCCCCTAATCCCATTTGCCATTGTGCGCGCCCAATCGCCGCCCGCCCCCCGCGCTTAACTCGGATGACATTTTGATTTCATCATTAGCATCCGGGCTGGACTGACGCAGCCCCGGACCGGGACCTGCTCCCGCCGCCGCCGCCCCGGGAGCCGGAGCCGCCGCCGCGCTCCCCGGTGCCGCCGGCAGGGCCGCCCCGCCCCCGCCCCCGGCGCCCGCCCATGTGAGCCCGCCCCGCCGGGCCACCCCGCCTCCGCCGCCGGCCGCGCGCCCGGAGTGGAGTTCCGTGTATGGTCTGATCTCCGGCCGCCGCCAGCCCGCCGGCCGCCCGCCGTCCCTCCGCGCGGGGCCCGGGGAGAGGGGACCGGGGACCATGCCGGAGCCCGGGCCGGACGCCCCCGGCGCCGCGAGCGCGCAGCCGCCGCCGCCGCCGCCGCCGCCGCCCGCGCCCAAGGAGTCCCCGTTCTCCATCAAGAACCTGCTCAACGGGGACCACCCCCGCGCGCACCCCAAGCCGCAGCCGCCCCCGCGGACGCTCTTCGCTCCGGCCTCGGTCGCCGCCGCCGCCGCCGCCGCCGCCAAGGGGGCCCTGGAGGGCGCGGCGGGCTTGGCGCTCTCGCAGGTGGGCGAGCTGGCCTTCCCCCGCCTGGAGATCCCGGCGCAGCGGTTCGCCCTGCCCGCGCACTACCTGGAGCGCCCCCCGGCCTGGTGGTACCCCTACACCCTGGCCCCCGCCGGCGGCCCCCTCCCGCGGCCTGAAGGTACCTACCGACCGCTCCTTCAACTTCCCGTCCCCGCGCGCCCACCGCCCTGCCCCGCTGCGCCCCCCTCAGCCCCGGGGGCCCCTCCCCGCACCTCCACCCCGGGGTTTGCCAACTTCCCCCGGCCCCTGGCCCGCACCCCAGGCCGGCCGGGCCGCCCACTGGGCTTCCCGGCCCGGGAGACCAATCCCACTTGGTGAGAAGGTGGAGCTGGAGCCCTGGACAGCGGCTTCCGGCGGGAACGGGGAGGCCTCGGAGGCCGAGGCGGGAGGAGAATGGGGCCGGGGACTTGGCCCGGATGGAGGGAGCGAGTCCGGTGGCCCCCAGACAGAGGCGAACCCCTCTGTGCGCCCCGGGGCGGGGGCGGGAGGGGGCGCCGGGGAAAGAGGACGCGTCGCCGGCCACCGTCAGGGGCCCCATCGCCGGTCCTGGAGGGAAGGGGACCCCGGGGCGCTGCGCCCCGCTTCTGGCTCAGCCGGGCCGGAGCAGGCCGGCGGGCGGGAGGCCCTGAGGCCCGAGAAGCGGAGGCGGCGCCGGTCTGCCGGGCCTCGCCGCCGCCGGTGCGCGCTCATCCTCCGTGTGTCTCTCTCCGCAGCGTCGGAGAAGGCGCTCCTGCGGGACTCCTCGCCCGCCTCGGGCACCGACCGCGACTCCCCGGAGCCGCTGCTCAAGGCCGACGCCGACCCCAAGGAGCTGGACTCGCGCAGCCCGGACGAGATCGTCCTGGAGGAGAGCGACTCGGAGGAGGGCAGGAAGGAGGGCGCGGCGGCGGCGGGGGCGGCCGGGGCGGGCGCGGCGGAGGCGGCCGGGGCGCCCCCGGGCCCCGAGGACTGGAAGAAGGGCGCGGAGAGCCCCGACAAGAAGCCGGCCTGCCGCAAGAAGAAGACGCGCACCGTGTTCTCGCGCAGCCAGGTCTTCCAGCTCGAGTCCACCTTCGACCTGAAGCGCTACCTGAGCAGCTCGGAGCGCGCCGGCCTGGCCGCCTCCCTGCACCTCACCGAGACGCAGGTGAAGATCTGGTTCCAGAACCGCCGCAACAAGTGGAAGCGGCAGCTGGCGGCCGAGCTGGAGGCCGCCAACCTGAGCCACGCGGCCGCGCAGCGCATCGTGCGGGTGCCCATCCTCTACCACGAGAACTCGGCGGCCGAGGGCGCGGCGGCTGCGGCCGCGGGGGCGCCGGTGCCGGCCAGCCAGCCGCTGCTCACCTTCCCGCACCCGGTCTACTACTCGCACCCGGTGGTCTCCTCCGTGCCGCTGCTCCGGCCCGTCTGAGGCCCGGGAGAGGGGAGGCGGAGGGCGCGCCCGGCCCCCTCCCCAGCCCGGCGGAGAGGAGACTGGGCCGGGCCTGGGGCGCCCAGACGCCCAGCGGCCTTCGGGAGCCGGCGCGGCCCGGCCTCCCCTCCTGATGGTAGCGGTTTTTTTGTAAGTATTTGCAACGCATTCTCGTGCAATTCACCCCCCACGTGGATCTGAGGCGCTGCCCCTCTGCCTTTTGGTTTCAGCTCCTGTGTTAAAGAGGACTGGAAGCAGGTCCGGAATATTCCAAACTATTCCCGCTGGAAGCTTTGGGGATGTGAGCAACCCCTCCCACCAAGTCTGCATCCCGCGCTGCTGCTTTATTTTGGTTTTATTTTCATCGGAGGAAAATAAACGCGAAAAGCGGGCCCCCTCTAATTTATTCGTTGCTAGAGAACTATTTTTCGGAAAGGGGGAGAGAGAGATGGGGGAGAGAGAGAGAGGATTCGCATTGTAGTATTTTTATTTCTAGATTTCTGGGTGTGGTTCTGCCTCTCCTCGCCCCCCCAACACACAAAAAAACAGTTATCCTCCCCAATTTTCAAAACCTGAGCAGCGTCTTGTAAGAACCCCCCAACGGAGGCTGCCCTGCTCTCTCGCGAGGTCTGCCTCAGTTCCTCAAGGTCTGTCTGTCTCAATCCTTCATCTGTTCCGCTGTGCGCCCCAAGGATCATCTCAGTGTCTGGAGGGAGAAGACCAGACCGCCCCACAGCAGCCTCCTGGTGACGGACCGGCTCCGCCTCGGCCGTGCGCAGCCTTATTTATTAGTGGCGTTTATTTTTGGAATTCCACTTGTCGGTAAATTATTCTTAATATTGCTGTTACTGTTTTACCCCCTCCTAGAGAGTGGTTTCCGTAGGAGAAGTAACAACCTGTGGCTCGCACCCCCTCCCTCTCCCTCTTGGTCGGGCAGTAACAGCTGTGCTTCTGATCTGTGCAATACTGTGCGCCATTCCCCCAGCGCGCTGGCCTGCCGCCGCGGAGAGGCGGGCGTCCCACTGTGTACTCCGGCCGTTGCTTCAGGAAGAGACAATTCAGAAGGAGAAAGAGGGGGGGAGAGAGAGAAAGGAAAGAAGGACAGGCAGGTAGCAATGCTCAGAGAAGTTGAGACAGGAGACTGGAGCGCTTTAAGTGAAGGACAATCAATTTAGGAGAATTTTAACTTATTTGATAAATGTACAGATTTCTTGTAAAGTTCACCCTCCACTCCGCAGGGCTCCTCGCTCTGCCGCCCCATCCGTGTCTGTCCTCCCCCTCGGCTGCACCTGTCGTTCTGCGGTAGTTTGCCCCCCAGGCCCCTCCATCTCCCCACTTCCGTCTGGGTTCAGTCCCTTTTTAAGAAAAAGAGAAAAAGAAACAAAACATTGTTACACTCCATGTCCTGGTGAAACGGAACTCATTAAAGAGCAAAGCGAAGCGTCTGGTGTTGCCCCGTGTGTGACTGACTGCCTGGCGGAGCCGGAGCCAGAGTCTGGACGGTCCTCCCTGCCGGCGGGGCCGGCGGTGCGCGGAGTCCGGCCGGGCGCGGCCGCTGCGTCCATCCGGGCGCGGAGAGACAAAGGCGGCTGTGTTCCCGGCTCGGCACTGCCGCTGCGGCACCTCCCACGGCTCTGAACGCCCGGGAGCGGGAGAGGAATGAGGGGCGAAAGGCGAGAACCCGGCTTCTCTGGGCTGCGGGATGGGTGAGGTGGCCTCGCATCCGCGCCCGGGACGTGGTTCCTGCGGGAGCCGGGAGGTTCTGGGGGGACAGCCCTGGGCCGGGGCGGCGGGCCTGGAGCAGGCGGGCCCGGGTGTGGGCAAAGGGGAAGGGAGTGGATTTAGGGTTTGGCTGCGGCCGCAGGCGGCCCCCGAAGTCCAGCTGGGAGGGGCCGGGCACCTGGGGAGGCCAAGGGACAGGGCGGCCTCTGCAGCCGGTGAGGAACGGTGGCTCCTGGGGGGCAGGGGGAGTGGAATGGGGGCACAGTCCACGTGCCGCTGCCCACCGGCGCCCACACCCCAAGGGCGGCCTCTCCGTGTCCCTCCCCCGTCCCGGCCGCCAGCCTGGAGCGCGCCGCTCGCTGTTCCCACGCCGGCGGGGCGCGGGGCAGCGGCGCTGGGAGCGCGGGTCCGCGGCAGAAGCAGGCTCTCTGGCGCCCTCGCCCGCGGCGGCTTCCTGCCTGAGCGCAGCCGCTGCAGCCCAGCTCCCGCGGCGCGTCCTTGGAGCCGGGAACCAGCAGGGGGATGCGGACCGCAGAGGCCCGGCCTGCGGAGCGCTCACGCGGGATGCCTCCGCTGGGGAAAGCCTGCGCGCTCTGGCCCCTCTCCCAGCGCCCGGCTCCTCCAGCGCAGCCCGCACCAACGGTTCAGCGCCCGGCCTCGTCTCCCGCCGATGGCAAGCTGCCCCCGATAAATGGGCATGAGTATTTATGGCCAAATTTCAGCCTGGACCACAGCGAAGGCAGACCTCCCTTTATTTCCCTCTGGTTTGGAATAAAAACGGGGGCGTGTGTCGTAAATGAAAAATAAACAGACATTCGGGGTCAAAATGCGGCGATCCCTGTGTTACCTGCAAACAGAGCAATGCCCGGGGCTGTTGGCAATACTCACCGCGGGCCAGGCCCGAGGCAGCTCATTAAAAGCAATGTTGCAACAGCAAACACGTCCTCAGGTTTTACAGCCCGGACACCGATGCTATCAAGCGCCAAGAAAAGACTTTATTTGTGTTTGGATTCGAGAAAACGGTTCTTGACTGACCCAGTCTTTACAAAGTCGAGAAATAACTGGTTCTTCACACGCTCCGTTTATCCTCCTTTCCCTCTGCAAGCGGAGGCCCGTGCTGGGCCTGGGGCATCTCTCCCGGAGCCCCGGGGCGTCCTGGGGGGAGGGGGGTCGCGCCCCGCCTCCTGGGGCTGAGGGCTGCTGGGACCTAGAAGCCTGCCCTCCCCTCTGGTCAGGTGGGGCTTGGCATTTCTCAGGGAGCAGAAGAAGGGGCTGGGGGGGGGGGGAGTCAGAGCAGCCCAGCCACCTCGCACTATCTCCATCAGAGGCCCGGCTGCCATCTCTCCGCCTCGTTGATGTCAGGAGAAGCCAAGAGCGCGCTGGCGGAGCTGCCGCATCTGGGCAGCTGGCAGGGGTCACCTTTCCCCACACCCAACGTCTGGTCCCCTCCCACCCCCTCCCGGCTGCTGCCTCTCCCAGGGATGGTGGGGGTGCGGGAACCGCTCACTAGAGGGGACTCTGGGGGAGTGAGGTGCCCCCACCCACCTGCTCCAGGCGGTCCAAGGAGGGAAGCCAGGGGGTCAGTACCCCCGCCCCCCAGAATGAACCTCATTCCTGATTCATCCTTTTAGCTTCCCTCCCCTCAGAGCCGAGCCCAGTCTCCTCTCCTCCAGCCCCAGCCCGAGTTCTTCCCTCCCGGCACTACTCAACTTCAAGTCCGTGCCAATGACCGGCTTCCCAGCCAGAGCCCTCCTGCCCCGGACAGCAGGCCGGACAGGCGCCGCAGCGCACAGCTAGCCCTCCTGACAGACTGCCTGCCTCCGTGTGCGCAGCTCCCCGCCGCCCCGTGTGCTCAGCACCAGCCTCGGCCCCGCCTCCGCACCTCTTCCAGGGCCGGAAAAGCTTGCGGGAAGGACGGCTGAGGAGCCAGGCGCTGCTCCAGGCCTGAACTCCTCCCGCAGGCGCCTCCTGCTCCCCTTGCCCCCGCCGCCTGGGACACCAGCGGAGCTGCCCGCAGCCCGGGGGGAGCCCCACACTCCTCGGCCAGGCCAGGGCCTCGCTGGGTGCCGGTCCCCACAACGGCTCTGCGGCCCTGGGAGACCGAGCTGGAGCTCCAGCTGTTTCTGTTGGCAACACAGATGTATTTCTTTTATTTGGTGGTAAACAGAGCGAGTGTGTGTACATCAAACACAGCGAGGCAGATATACCCGGCCCCGCCAGGCGCTCACTCTGAGCCGGGACGGCCCCTCGCCATTCCCGGCGCCGCTGCCCCAGCCGGTGGCCCCGCGCGGGCCGCAGCGCCTCCTCTCCTGGCTCCCGGCGCGCTGCAGGGCCCGGCGTGGGACGGAGGAGGCCCGCAGGTCGGTGCGGGCTGCTTTCTCCTCTGCGGGCGCCTGCGGGCCGCCGAGGGCCTGGGCGCGGGGTGGGAGAAGGAACAAGGGGGCCCTGACGGCTGCGGGCCGCCTGGGCCGGCACGAGCTCCTGCTTCCGCCCCTTTGTGCTCCGGCGCCTGGACTTCCCGGAGGAGGCCCGGAGCCCCGGAGGCGGCAGGCTGCCGCCGGCCGGCCGCCCCAAGGCTCCTCGTGGCTCCACCTCCCCGGTGGTCACGCCCCGAGGCCCGGAGGCCTGTCCAGGGGCCGGTCCTCAGTGCCCCAAACGGTAGCGCCGTTAGGAAAGACCTTTCTTAGGGTCACCCCGACGGCGCCAAAGTGCACGACCCGGGAGCCCCACGGACACCCCGGTCTGGGGTCCAGAACGCAGCCGGGCAGCCCCCGGGGCCCCTCGGGGTCCGACGGAGGCCATCCGCCGGCTCCTCCTCCTGGCTCCCGCCCACTCTGCCCCGCCCCGCGCGGCCCGCAGACCCTCCTGGCTTTGGGGTCTGTGCACACGCCTCCGGGAGCGCGCGCCTGTGTGTGCGCCCGTGCGCGCGCGCTCCCGGCGGGGTGAGCGGTGGAGGGGGCCCTCGCCCCGGGCACAGTGGCGGAAGGACGGAGCGGGCTGGTGGGAACTAGGCCGCTGCACTTTGAAGCCGCCTCGGCCCGAGTCCTGAGTGAGGCCAGAGCCACAACCAAGGGGCTCACGTCTCCGCCTGGGGTTCCTCCCACCTGGGCCTCCGGGTGCCAGAGCAGCTCATGGGCTCAGGGCAACCCCCGAGACGTGAGAGGAGGACGGCAGGCCGCGTGCCTCCTCCGAGGTCCCCCGCTGTGCACAGAGCTGTGCTGCCTCCCTCTGACGCCGCTGCTATAGGCCATGCATCTCGGGGGTGAAACTGCCCCAAATCTGTGTGGCCGGGGTTCCCAAAGAATCCCTTCCGGTTGCGGTGGATGGACGGAAGGGAGAAAGAGGCGGGGGTGGTGTGGGGGCAAGTGTCCAGCCGGTGAGTGGGAGCGCGCCCAGAGCGCCCGTGCCCCCATCACGTGGCCGGAGCCGGGGGTACTCACCTGGCGGGCCTCGCCCCGGCCCCAACATCCTAAGAAACAGCAAGAATCCCCTTCCCTCCTGCGATTCCCCCCCCCCCGCCCCCTGGGTGACGGAGTGCACGCATCAGATTTTCATCAAAGTTCTATTAAGTGAAACATAGGTTGCAGGGCACCCTTTGATTGAAACAGTTTAAATTTTAATTGTGTTTTTAATTTGACATATAGTTGCAGAAAGGAATGACACTGCTTCGCCAAGGGGCGGTCGATTTCCTTAATTTCTCCCGGAGGAATTGATGAGTCTATCAGGGCCACTAGATTGGAAACCCATTAGGGCTCTCTGGTTAGGCTGTTAATTGGAACTTGATGGATGGGGGGTGGGGGCGGGGTGCCGGGGCTCGGCGCTCCTGATCCAATCTTCGGGACTTTCTGTTTTCCAATAAATTACAGAATTCATTTTCCAGCCGCAGATTACATAAATTGTCCACCTCTGGGCCCTCTTTCCCAAAGAGGGAGCCCCCCCGCCCCCAGAGCCCACTGCGAGATGTCATTTGCACCAAAGAACGAACAGCACAGGCCCTTGAATGAAAATCGAAACATAATCAACGTTTATACTTAGAAAATTTATTGAGATCATTTTCTCTGGTATTTCCTTATTTTAAAGTTTGGACGCGCCATATATCATAATCCACCGGCGAAGGGGGGGGGGTTCAGACTGTGTTTAATATTTATCGAAGCTTGATTCCAAGATCAAACTTGTTTATGACTTCATCTGTCATTTCCCCGCGAGCCTTCTCCGCTATTACCGCTCAGCCGGCCCAGGGCCGGCCGCCGAGCGCGGAGGATCAATTTTTATTAGCCGACTCCGCGAGTTCGCTCCGGGCCGGGTTAACACTGAGCAGCGGCCTAATCTCCAGGCCACGCTGGAAGCGTCCTTCCGGCCTGGGAAAGTTTGTCATTCCTCCCACCCCCTCAGCATCATTCCTCCGGGGAGCGGTCCACCGGCCCCTTTCCGAGGAGGGGCCATCATCCCGGGAGCAGCGGCTGGGGACGGAGTGGAGCTGGGAGGGACCCGCTCCCGGGAGGAGAGGAGGCTGCGGGGGAGGGGGTCGCAGGCGGCTCTGAGGTGAAGGGTGGCGCATGCAGGATGGAGGCCTGGTGGCTGAGGCCTGGAACACGTACTGAGATCCTTTATGGAGGAGCCTGGAGCCGGGGCGGGCTCCTGGCGGTGTGCTTTGCAGCTGCGCGGACCCCTGCGCGTTCCGTGGAGTCTGGGGGGCCCTCGGATGCCCCAGGGAGGGCGGGAAGGTCGCGTCTTGGCCCCCAGCGCGTGCGTGTGACTGCGGGCGGTGCACAGGGCGGAGGCCCCCAGGGGACTAGTTGAGGGGGGCAGAGCAGAGGCCAGGGGGTCGGAGCCAGAGGTCTCTCCAGTCTCCGCCTGCATCCCTGACTCCACTCTGCGCCCTGCTTGGTGAGGAGGCCTGTGCGTGTGCGTGAGCGTGTGTGTGTGCGTGTGTGTAACGGTTGTGCAAGTGCGTGCCAGCTGCTCAAAGCGGGAGCCTCGGACAACGAAGGGTGTGGGGTGGGGGTGGAGGAGGCTGCGCGGGGGCCGGCGGGAGCGCACCTCTGGGTGGACCAGACCTTCCCTGCGAGTGGGCGTGGCCAGCAGGCGGGTAGCGGCCGGATGGCTCCTTTCGCGGGGCGGGGCCTGTGCGGGGTGAGAGGCCGGTTGTTTCCCAGGTGGTCAGTCCCCTGTCGCCTAGTGCTTCTCCCAGGCCCGCCCCACAGGCCTTGACCCCACACAGATCCACCCCCAGTCCGGAGAGGGGAGGGTCTTCTTTTCCTTCGCAGCCATCCCCTAAGCCCAATGCCGGGGGCCTGGTCTTCACAGCGGAGCCACCTTGAACTTGAGGCCCGCTCACTCTGCTGTTTGGAGCCCGTTTCCGCCCTGACATCGGGGCGGGGCCTGCAGCTGGATTTGCTGTGAGGGTCCCAGCGCCGGGGGACAGGACGTTCCGCGCGCTCCTGGTCCCGCACCAGGTCTCCCCCCGCAGAGCGGCCAGCGCCCCTCGCCCGCTCCCCGCCCTCTTCCCAGTGCGGGGCGCCCAGTGAGGGTGCTGAGGCCGGCAGAGAGGCCGCGGGCGGGTGAGGAAGTCGGGTGCTCCTCAGGATCCTCCCCTCCACCCCACGCAGGTGGGAGCGGGTGAGGGTCCGGCCCCGCGGCCCCGGAGCCTGCGCACTGTGGCCGAGCCGAGGAGGCCACGCAAATTGTGTTCCTGCGCCGGGTCCTTCCGGGTTAATGAGCTGACAGCGTGATGAAAGCTGACCATTTGTAATGTGTCTCCGCCCGCCGCCGCGCCCCGAAGAGGTTAATGGGTGACCGAGGCCGGCACCTGCCCCTCGCCGGCCTCTGGGCCAGGCGCACAGCCTGCCCCACCCCGCGCCCCGGCTGCTCAGAGACTCCTAATCAATTAGCCCATTAACCAGCCCCGGAGGAGTGGAGGAGGGAGAGGCCCGCCACCGGCCGCAGCGCTCCCTCCCCGCGGCTAACGGTGCCAGGAGCGCCGGACTTCCAAAGGGCACGGCGGGCGGAGGGAGCTCGGGGTCAGGGCCCCAGAGCCTCAGGGCCTGGATGCCGGCGGGGACTGACCCGGAGCTGCGTTTGGGGATCCAGAGGGCAGGGCTTCGGGGTCGGGGGGAGGCGAGGCCGCAGACGGGGAGGTGGGGGTGCCTGAGCACTGGGGGCCTCGCCTCACCTTAGAAGCTTCGGTAGACAACGCGCCCAGGCCGCCTCAGCCCGCCATCCTGGGTCCGGGAACAGCTGACCTGGGGGTGAGAGGGGCGAGAGCCAGGCCTCCCTCCGGGGGCTGTGAGGAGACCGGCCTCCGAGTGCCTACTGGGTGCCCGGCCAGGAGTGGGCACTGCGGCCTCCGGGCTTCCTCGAGGTAGGTCTCCACTTTTCAGAGGAGGAGACCAAGGCCTAGGAAGGTTAAGGGTCCTGTTAAGGCCTCCCAGGCCAGAGGGAAGCGGCTTTGCCCAATTCCAACACCACGTCCCCCCGCCCCTCCCCGCCCGCCCCCCTCCTCCCTGGAGCCCAGCGCTGTTTGGGCAGCAGTCTCGCCGCCTCCGATATTTGCAAAGAGGGAGGAAACAGCCAGAGCAAAACGGACCAGATGGGTGTGGCCCAGCCAGCCAAGGTCCGCGGAGCTCCTACTGTGCGCTCCCGGTGCCCCTAGGAGAGCTCCCACTGTGCGCTCTCCAGGGCGTTTCCGTTCCCACTCCAGGTGACCCCCGAAACAAGAGGGGAGCGCGCTAACGAGGGGTTCACTTTTCGTCCGAGGCCAGGAACCCCCCAGTGGGACTGGATTGTCCGAGTCCTCGCAGCGCCAACTGGCCACGGGGCGCTGGGATGGACCCGGGGTCTCTGGAAACAAAATCCAGGGCTCCGCCCCTGCCGGGCCCACCCACCCGGACGGCCCCGCGGCGCCCGGGGCCTGGGACGGGGGTGGGGCCTGCGGAGGAGAACCGGCAGCAGGAGCCGCTCCAGGCTTCACAGCTGAGCCCCCGGGAGCACGGCAGCTCCCAGGCGCAGGCTCCGCCCCCTCCTCCTCCCCCCAGGGGCGCGGGGTCTGGGGGCTCCCAGCCTGCTGGCTCCGGACGCGGAGGCTGGGGAGGGTCGTGGAGCAGCCCGCGCTGGCTCTCCGGGGGGCGCGGACCCGTCGCCTGCGGGGGGGAGTCGGGCCTCGCCAGACCAGACTTGCGCGCAATCGCGGCCCCTGGAGGAGGCGCGGCCCCCGGAGGAGGCGCGGCCCGGGGGTCCGGTCCAGCCGCACAGAGGCCGGGGCCTGGCCGGAGGGATGCGGCGCTCGGGCCCGGCGGCCCCGGCTGGACCCCGCAGCGCCCGCCCGGCCCTGGGCGCGCCGCGGGGAGCACCGGCGCGGCGGGCCCGGCCTCGGCTTTTTGAAAATGTCCGGGGCCGCTCGGCGGCGCTGCGATTGGCCGCGTCCCGCGGACCGCTATGCAAATGAGCCGCCGCCCGCCGCGGGCCCGGAGCGCCGCGGGCAGAGCGGGGGCGTCCGCGCCGGGGCCGGGCGGGCCACCCAGAGCCCGCGGGCAGGGACCCCGCGCCGCCGTCCGGGGCCCGCGTCCCCCGCGCGCAGGGCCGCCCGCCAGCCTCGCGCCCCCTCCTCCTGACCCCCTCCCGCCCCTCCCCCGCCGCCTTCCCGCACCACCTTCCCGCCGACCGTCTCTAAAGGGCGTTCTCGTTTCCTCCGGTTTCTTATGAACCAGGATGGGCAGCAAGGAAGATGCGGGCAAGAGGTGCCCGGCGGCCGGCGGCGGCGTCTCCAGCTTCTCCATCCAGTCCATCCTGGGCGGGGGCCCCTCCGAGGCCCCGCGGGAGCCGGCCGGCTGGCCCGCCAGGACGCGCAGCCTGTCCGTGTCCTCGGAGGAGGAGGAGCCGGACGACGGCTGGAAGGCGCCCGCCTGCTTCTGCCCCGACCCGCGCGGCCCCACGGAGCCCGGCGCCCGGCGCCACGCCCCCATCCCCTTCCCCGGCCTGGGTAAGGACCGCCGCCCGGCCGCCGCGCTCCGGGGGAGGGACCTGTGCTCTGCGGCGGCCCCGCTGGCCGGAGCCCTGGCCGCCCGGGGTCCCGGGTCCGAGGGGAGAAGGCGCGCGCGCTGGGCCCCACGGGCGCTGGGGAGGGACGGGGCGCAGACCATGCACGGGGCGGTCGCGGGGGGCCGGGCGGAGGGAGAGGAACCGGGCGGGCAGGGTGCCGGCCCCGGAGCGCGTGGTCACTCGGCCACCCCGGGTCTGAGAGCGGCCGCTCGCCGCCGCGGTCCCTCCGCTCATTGTCTCGTCCCCTCTCCTCCCTCCCGGTCGGGCAGGAGCCCGGCCGCACGTTGACAATAGCTCCTTTCAGGGGCCGTTCCCGTTCACGGCAGCGGACGGGCCGCCCCGCTTAGTCCTCAGCGATCCCCGGACAAACGGCCTGTGACGCGGCGCCGCCCCGTAAAGCGGGGAGCCCCCCGGCCCCGTTCCTTCCGGGCGGAGCAGCCTCCGAACGCGGCCCCGCTCCCCGCCCGCGCTCCCCTCTCCGGACGGGCGTGCAGAGCCCGGGCTGGCAGCGGGTCCCTGGAGCTTCGTTAAGGCCGGGCGCGGGCCCCGGGCTGCGGGCGCCGGCCAGAGGGAGGGGCGGCGGCCGGCGCCGGGGGTGCCCGAGGCGCCCCGTCCCCACGCCTCCCTGTCTGTTCTCCCCCCCAGGCGCCCCCAAGGCCGGCGGCGGCGCGGGCCCGGCCGGCTCGCCGCACCTGCCCTTCCTCCCGCCGCACCCGGACTGTAAGGAGGAGGAGCGGCTGCGGCCCGCGGGCTCGCCGTCGCCGGGCCCCGAGCGGCCGCGGGAGGGCGGCGCGGAGCGGCCGGCGGGCGCCGCCAAGAAGAAGACGCGCACCGTGTTCTCGCGCAGCCAGGTCTACCAGCTCGAGTCCACCTTCGACCTGAAGCGCTACCTGAGCAGCGCCGAGCGCGCCGGCCTGGCCGCCTCCCTGCAGCTCACCGAGACGCAGGTGAAGACGTGGTTCCAGAACCGCCGCAACAAGTGGAAGCGCCAGCTCTCGGCCGAGCTGGAGGCGGCCAACATGGCCCACGCGTCGGCGCAGACTCTGGTGGGGCTGCCGCTCGTGCTCCGGGACAGCTCGCTGCTCCGCGTGCCCGTGCCGCGCTCGCTGGCCTTCCCCGCGCCGCTCTACTACCCCGGCGGCGGCAGCCTGCCCGCCCTGCCGCTCTACGGCCTGTACAACAAGCTGGACTACTGACCGCGTGTCCATGCGCCCGGCCCCGCGCCCCCGGCGCCCCGCGGACCCGGCGCTCCGGCCCCGCGCCCCGGCCCACCGCCGCGGGGAGCCTGGCGCACCGCCCGCCCCCAGCGCGGCCCCCGGGCGGCTCCCAGCTCCCGAGGGGGCGGCCAGCGGCCAGAAACACCGAGAAATACACCGTGTGTATTCCTTACCTCCTGTTTATGGCCTCTGCCCCCCTCTCTCCTGTGGGTCGTTTGGGGGACTTATGGGTCCGCCTCGGGCCAGACCCGCTTCTGCCCCAAACGAACCGGGAGGCTGGACACCCCGCGGGAAGGGGTGTCCTCCCGGAGCGGTGGGAAAGGTGGCCGGGCCGGCGGATCGGTGGGGAGAAGCCAACCAGACAAACAGGGAAACACCAGCCCGGCCTCCGCGCCCTCCGCCTCCGCACACCGTCCCTGCGCCCAGTCCGCCGCGGCCCGGCGCCTCGGACCGCCACCTCCGCGCCGCCTTTCCGTTTCCCTCGTCCCGAGGAGGGGCGGGGGCGAAGGGTGAGGTTTCAGATCTGTACATATTTTTAAAGAAAAGGAAATAAACCACTTTAAGCATCCTCGCTGGCTGTGGTGGCAGCTGGCACGTGGTGTCCCGCTTGGTGTGGAGGGGTTGGGGGGGGGGTAGAAGAAGGCTGACCCGCCGGGTGAGGGCGGGGCCGGGGTCAGGGGTTAAGGGTCGGGACGCTAGCTGGCGGCAAGTGAGCTGGATGGCACCCCGTTCCACTCCCCGAATCCAGTTCGAAACCGGTGCCGAGAGGGACACAGCGGGGCGGGCGCCGGAGGGAGAGAGCGCCTTCCCGGCACCGGCCGCCTGGGCTCGGCAGCACCGGGGCGGCGTGCGGCTCGGTGCGCCCTGGACCCGGGCGCCTCTCCGGGGCGCAGGGCAGGTGGGGGCGCGGCCTGGACCGGGTCCCGAGCCCCTTCGCCGTCCCCAGCCCGCGGCCGGGCCATCCGCGGCGGGTGGCCCAGCGGGGCGCTCCGTGCGGCGCGGGGAGCGGGCGCTTGGGCGGCGGAGGAGGGGTGGTCTGCGCTGGACCCCAGGAGAGGGGGCGCGGGGGGCCGGGGCGGGGGGGGCGCCTCTCTGGCTGTTTTGCTGGCGGGGTGTCCGCATTGTGTGAGACTGAATAGTGGGGTCGCGGTCAGCGCGCGGCTGCTCGCGGGGAGGAAAGCCGGGGAGGCCTGGGCGCCCGCGGACCTCCGACCCCAACGGACGCGGGTCGTGCCCGCGGGGAGGGCGCGGCGCCCAGAGAACAGCGCGGGAGCCGCATGCAAATCTCTCCCAGGGCGGACCGCGGCCACCTGTTCCTGGTAAAATGGTTCCTGGTCGGAAGAGGAAGCCTGAGTTTGGGGTGGCTGGTGTTTGGTGTCACGTGAGACGAGCTCCAGACCGGGGTGTGGGGGAAAGGGGACCCCCCTTAGCGGGTGCAAAGGTGCGGGGAGCTCACGTCGTGGAAGTGATTTCCTGTCTAGGAAGGCAGCATGTGCAAGGAATACTTGCCCCCCCCCCCCCCCCACCACCACCACAACAGGCTGTTTCTTGTCCAGATTGAGGTCCTATTTTTTCCTTCTCACATGAGATTTCATAAAAACCACAATTTATTTCGAGGCGACACCGGAAGGACGGTACCCAAGAACTCCTCTGCCAATCCTGGGTCCGTTCAGGTGCATCCATTTCATTCCAATTGAGTCCAATTCAATAAGCAGTTACTGGGCCCGCTGCTGGCTGAGAACTATGCTAAATGTGGGGTATTCGGAGAGAGAACAGTGACACTGGTCCATTTCCTCCTGATGTATTTGGTACACATATTTTTATTTATTGACTGATGAGAGAGGGTGGGGGGAGAGAGAGAGAGAGGAGAGAGAGAGGGAGGTGGGTTTGTCGTTCCACTCACAGATGCGTCCATTGGTTGGTGCTGGAACGTGCCCTGACCAGAGATGGAGCAGAAACCCCGGGTCTGAGGACGATGCTCTGACCAGCCGAGCTGCCCGTCCAGGGCTGGTACACGTATTTTATTTCAAGGACCTCCTCCCTTCCCCGATGGCCCACTTTAATTCTCCCTTTCCCCTGAATGTGCTGCTTGAGCATTTCATGCAGAAATAACCAAACTGCTTTCCAGGGACCTCTCGCCCAGAAGAGCCGTCCGCATTGCTGTTGTCTGCAGGCCAGCAGATTGCCTTTCTCCAGGGTGATGGTTTTAAAAATGTGGGTTTCTCTCACAGCAAGTGGTTTCCTCTGGCCACTGGACTCATTGAATGGCCAAGTCACCCTTCGGATTTTAGGGGCGACCCCTTTACAGATTGTCATGTGGTGGGCAGTCACTTTCTTACCAACCTGGAGATGGGCAGACAGCAGGGTCCAACAGTCATTAGTTTCTAGGAATTCCTCTCTCTTACCGGCACACACACACACACACACACACAGCCTTGCATTTGTCCAGGACTCCATCTTGGCCAGATCTCCTAGCTCATGACCATCAATTCATTTGAATAATCAGCCAAATCACCAGCCTCCTTTCGGGGTCTAAACTGGATTTAAAAGATTGACGTTCCTCAAAACTCAAATGGAGTCTGGTTGCAACTGCATGCCCAGAGGGACCTGAATCATACGCCCAGTAGATAATGAAATACACTTAGATTTTATTAGTGGGTAATTCATGCTCAGAATCTCCAAGCACTAATATAATTAAATAAGCGATGGGGAGAAGGAACTAAATAAAATTATTTGGGTATAAAATTATTTAGCTAACGTTAGGATGGAGGCAAGGCACTGTATTTTAAAATTCTTAACCTAGCCATTAACTTGTTGAAAGAGAAGAGATAGAGAAGCCAGTGTGAGGGCTGGTGAGGAGGGAGGGCAAGAATCTGACCTTTGAGCAGAGGTATTATTCTACAGTGGGGAGAAGAGTGGTGGTTTCTGTGCTTATTGTATCAAGAATTAGAAAAGGAATTGCACCTGACTCAGCTTGAGTGAATGCATAAAGACCAAACTTTTCCCCTCTATCAATGCACCTTAAAAGTCACTTTAACCTCAACAATTTCCTCTCACTTTATACTGTTACATAATCACATGAGATTTTTTTTTTTCCACAAAAGGAAGTGAAAAAGAGGTTATAGCATGGGTCACCTTGAACAATTTATCAGTGTTTTTGATATTTAAGAGTAACTGAGTCACAGCATTCTAGTTACAAATTAAGTATTGCTTTTCTTTCATGGAGATCAAATTATTTCTTATTACAGAGGCAACCTTCTTGATTATTCTATTTGTGGAGGATTCTAGAAACTGAAAATAGAGCAAACTGAGCTCAAAATTCTGGGCGTGGGTGGGGTGGGTAGAGAAGCTTAGAGCTGGCATTTTAAGACCCTATTTTAATGTATGTCTAAAAGAAGCTTTTGAACTTTAACACATTGCAAATTATCTGTTCGCCAGTCTGTCCACCCCTCTGGACAGAGAGTTCCTCCAGAGCAAGGATGGTCTGATTAATGCATCTTCCCAGCCCCTTACCAGGCCTGGCACACAGTAGGCACTCAAATGTTTGTGGAAGGATGCAATGGAGAGATAAAGCATAGTATAAATACGTATGAGTTCCTATTAGATCAACAGGAAATGAGAGACGCCGGTTCATAGGTGGAAACTCCAGGAAAATGAGAAAAAACTCAGGGCAAAATAACGCAATTCATTAGAGTAAATATTTCCTTCTCTATTCCAATTTTTGGTTAACTTCATGAGTGTATGTATGTCCAGTGAAAGGGAGAATAATTTAGCTCTATAGAAATATTGGCCAAAATGGGGTTCTTGTGTCTGCGAAATTAACTCTGATGGGGGGGAGCTATGCTTCGAACCCCAAAGAGCATCTTTCCCTCCTAGTTAGTATTTAGAGGACTGGAAGGACGTCGGTCCCAGGGAGACTCCATCTCCCAGCGTGCCGCACACTTGTCTGAGAAGGCGTAAACCCAGTCTTGGCGCGATGCTCCTTGGGAGTTGTAGTTTTCACTCGGTCAGCACTAGCTGGGAGGCGCCTCAGCTTAGCGGTACCGCGAGACCACGTGATCGGAAAAGCCGCGTTTGCCTTTGAGCCGGAAGAGGATGACTGGTTGATCGACGCCCCAGCAGGCCAATCGTCTGCCTAGACTGAGACGTTGGCGTTTGAAATCAGCCAATGGCAGGCGAGCACCGGAGCTTCCTCCCCGCCTACTCGGTCCAGCCCGCGAGAGCTGGGAGCGCGGCGAGGCGGCGGAGCGGCGGCCCGGTGGATCCGCGGGGAAGTCAAGGTAGCGGGCCGGGCGGCCGGGCGGCCGGGCGCACCCAGCGCGGGGCTGCTGGCCGTCCGCGGGGAGCCCGCTCCGCTCCCTCCCCTGCCTTTCCTTTTAGGAGATGCGGGCCGCAGGCCCCGGGGGAGGGGCCGGGCGCGAGCCCGCGGCCGGGCGGGTGCCGGGCCCCGCGGGGCTGGAGGCGGGGTGCGGGGTCCGGGGAGCGGCCGGGGCTGGGCGCTCTGCGGGCGGCGGGGGGGGGGGGGTCCCGGCGGGGGGCGCGCAGGCTCTGCGGAGGCGCCGCGGCCCGTCCCGGTCCCCGGGCCCCGGCCCCGTCCCCGTCCCCAGCCCCCGTCCCCCGGCCCCGTCCCCGTCCCCGTCCCCATCCCCAGCTCCCGTCCCCGTCCCCCGTCCCCAGCCCCCCCCAGCTCCCAGCCCCCGTGCCCGTTCCCCGTCCCCGTCCCCAGCCCCCCCCAGCTCCCAGCCCCCGTCCCCGTCCCCGTACCCCGTTCCTGTCCCCACCTCCCAGCCCTGTCCCCCGTCCCCAGCCCCGTCCCCCGTCCCCAGCCCCGTCCCCCGTCCCCCGTCCCGGGCCTCTGACCCGCGCTCGCCCCGCAGATGACCGGCTCTAACGAGTTCAAGCTGAACCAGCCGCCCGAGGACGGCATCTCCTCGGTGAAGTTCAGCCCCAACACCTCGCAGTTCCTGCTCGTGTCGTCCTGGGACACGTCGGTGCGGCTCTACGACGTGCCGGCCAACTCGCTGCGGCTCAAGTACCAGCACTCGGGCGCCGTCCTGGACTGCGCCTTCTACGTACGTGTCCGCCGTGTCCGCCCCGCGGCCCCCCGGCCCCTCCGGCCGGCCGGGCGCTCCCCGCCGGGGTCCCTGGCCTGCTCCCCCGCACCTGCCTTGGCGGTGGGGCCGTGCAGGCGGGGCGGTGCTCCCCAGCTCCCGTCCGCGGCTGCTTTGTCCTGGCCACTGGCTGCCTTACTTTGTGAGCTGTGTGTGTGCGCTGAGAGAGAGTGAAGGCCCGTGTCTGTCCCTCTGAGCATAAACTGATCAGCCGGCGGGGATTTGCAAACCATCTCTAAAGCTCTGTTTCCAACGACCCGAACCTTTATTTTGCAGGACCCAACGCATGCCTGGAGTGGGGGATTAGACAACCAATTGAAAATGCACGATTTGAACACGGACCAAGGTAACCTGCCTTTTGTGCGGGAGGCGGGAGTGCCTCTCGGGAGGGGAGAGGCGGGATTGCCGATTCCCCGGGGGCGCGGGCCCAGGCTCTGTGCTTACCCTTGGGACTTTGTGTTTAAGGACTCAGTTACCCATCAGCACTTGGTGTGTGCGCGCCCTCAGGAGGCCCGTCCTGAGCCCCATTCCCTGCGCGCACAGGGCACCTGGGCCTCAGAGGTGGGCTGGCGGCTTCGAGGACAGGCTGATGTTTCAGTTCTCCCGTCAGAAGCCGGTTTAATTTAGTTGAAGGGGGGGCAGGTTTTAAAAAGCCTAAAGTTCTGAAATAAAACAGCTCGGGACTGTTAATCCTGCTGGGGCTTGACTCAGCAGAGAGCAGCTTCAGCAGCTCTCCCGGCTGACAGCGGGGCCCGGTGTCTCGTGGTTAACCTGCTGGGGGGGGGTGGGGGGTGGCGCACAGAGCTCCAGGCAGAGCTTTTATCGTGTGTTGCTTTTGGGGGTTGGTGTGTACACATGCATCGGACAGAGGTGCATTTGAAGGAGACGCTCGCCCAGGCGGGCTGGATGAGTGGTGGGCGGTGAAAGGCTGGGCAGAGGGGGGCACAGTACTGGGCCAGAAAAAGGAACCCGGGAGAAGAGGTTTCTGCAGGAAAGCCCCTCGGCGTTGTCTCTGGCCGCTGCTCAGGTTTGGTTGTGCTGGCCAGCGGCTTATTCCACAGAGGAAGCTAGTTTGCAGGTTCAGGTCCTGTTTGCTTAAAAACTGGGAAAAACACTGAAAACAAACTTAGAAACGCTTTCGATGCTGGAAACCATGATTAAGGGAATTAGCTGTTTATTCTCTGTACTTCATTGCCCAACCTGGTAAGCTTTTTTTCTTTTCTAGATGATAAATATTTTTAAACAAGTAGCTTTCCTGTTTGAGGATCAGGATCAATTCCTGTTCTTTATTGTGTGTAGACACTCAGTAAATGCTAATTGGACGAATGAATGAGACAGTGAAGAGTTGAAATTGAAAGGAAAGAAATGGTTTTGGGAGTTTGACCCATCATGCAAACCAAGTGAATTAATCTTAAGATTCCATGCTTTTCTTCATCTCCAGATATCAGATAATCTGTTACCACTTTAATAAGATCTTTATTGCATTGGCTGAATTTGATAAGTTTTATCTAGGTCCAAAAGACAAGTTACCCACTCATGTCTTCATTCAGCATGCGTTTGAGCACCTGCCATATGTCAGAACTAGACAGTCATAGCTACAGACCGAACAAGGTTCCTGCTTAAAGGAATCCAGAGTCGGTGAGGACAATAGACGCGCTCTCGTTTAAGTGACCTGAGGTTCAGGGCAGCCTCTGGGGCCAGGCTGCTGGCCGGCGGGCGGGGCGGGGGCAGTGGACTCCTGCTCACGGGGTAACCTGCGCGGCAGGCCCAGTAAAACCGCGTGCGCTTCGCTTTTCCTGTAGAAAACCTGGTGGGAACGCACGACGCCCCCATCAGGTGTGTGGAGTACTGCCCGGAGGTCAACGTGATGGTCACCGGGAGCTGGGACCAGACGGTGAAGCTGTGGGACCCCAGGACGCCCTGCAACGCCGGCACCTTCTCTCAGCCCGAAAAGGTAGGCTGGGCCCAGCCGCCGCGGCCCCGGGATTGGTGCCGAGCGGTCTGCGCATTGGCTGCAGAGCTGGAGGCTGCACGTGTGAATGTTACAAACCCAGATACAGAGATACTGAGATGCTGAGGGAGATTTGTTTTGCTCCACGGTTTCCTGTCTGTGTCCTGTTTGTCCTGGAGAGCAGCAGCCTAAGTGACAAATGTCGGTGCTGCTAGTGCTTCTGCCTCAGGCCTGAGATTTCGGAGCAGGCGTTTAGCCAGGACGGCTCAGACCAAAGCAGGGGGGCCTCGGGGGTAGGGGTAGGGTGCATCTCTCATTTGCTCAGGCCTGAGGCCTCACGGGCGTTCCTGTTGGCGCTGGGATTTAGTGCGCACCCTGGCCTCTGTCCCTGGCTCCTGCCCGTTATTCATTCATTCACGTTTGACACAGACAGGTGTTGTCTGAAGGCTCTGGTGAACCAGCTTCTTAAACCCGAGCCCGTGTCTTATTCTAACCTCTTGATCTGTACAGCGAAAGGGGGATGGAGCATTCTGGCTGCAGCCTCATCAATGCGAGCAAGTGGTAGTTAATTTTAAAGATGGATTGGCTGAGCAGGGGAGAGGTATCCTTCACTTAGTCTATTTCTCAGTGTAAACACTCCTCAGCTCCTGGCGCGTCGTTATATACTGGAGTGCATCCAAAGAGCCATTATTTTTGTCACTTCAGAGTCGAATCTACAACCTGGCAAGACCTTTGTTCAGAATGAAATAATTGCATTGTTTCTAGTTTTGATATATGGTTGCATGTAACATGTTAAGAGCTGTGATAAATTGCTGACAGAATATCATGTAATGGACAGCCACACTGAATCAAGCTGCTTATTGGTTCTT
Source organism: Nyctalus aviator (assembly GCA_036971965.1). Taxonomy (NCBI): domain Eukaryota; kingdom Metazoa; phylum Chordata; class Mammalia; order Chiroptera; family Vespertilionidae; genus Nyctalus; species Nyctalus aviator. The sequence continues at coordinate 908,944 of CM072933.1, forward strand.
CGAGGTTCATTATGTCAGTTTTTTTAATACTTCCTTTGATAGATGTATAGACCTCGTCAGGAGCCTGACAGTGGCTTCCCGTGATTGATGATCGGAGGGGTAGAAAGCACGGCTAGACTGTGTCACCTGTATAAAGATTTAAGATAAAATTCCCAGTCCGATTGTCCTGTTATAAAGTGATTTCTTTCTGGGTTCTGTGTTTTCTAAGTTTGGTGTTCTATGTGACTTAGGTTAATTTCTATTTTCTACAGTTTGTTTTCTGAATAAACTATGGTTTATTTAAGTATGTCTGTATGTAAGTATATCTATATTAAATAAACGTTTGAATCTTTTTAATTCCTTATTTTTCCCTTGGTCAAAGTAGTTGTTGAATTTTAAGGCCAGATTGTGGTAATATTGGTTTTTGCATTGTTAACCCTAACTTGTTTTTATTTTTATTTTTTTGACCTTTGGTATGTAGTTAACATATTAGTGATGATTAACCATATGGCTTAATGTGTTAAAGGAATGTCTTATTATGATACAGGCCTTATCATTTTGTAAAATGACTCTTCAGGTGTTAAAATTTTACATCAGGTTAGAGTTGCTAAAAAATAAGTTTAGAGCTGCTCATTAAAGGAGAAATAATCAGAGAACAACTTTCAAGTCTAGATTATCAAAAGATTTAACATGGTCAGAAAAATACACTTTGCCACCATTTTCAAGAATTTGCTATCTTGACTTGATTTCTGAATACGTATTTGAAAGGAACACTTTTAAATCCTGGCGTGTATTTGTTATTACTCTTGAAGGGATTTCTGTGGAAGGTGTTTTCCTGTTGAAAAGGGGCTCCAGGAGGGAAAATACTTGGGTGGAGAAAGGCCTTTTAGGCTTTTCCTAAAGACGGGCTGTCTGCGGTGGGCTCTGCCTTCGGCTCGGGGTGGGCTTTGCCGGGTGCGCTCTGAGTTCACGTGCCGCCGCCTCCGAGCCGGGCCGAGCCGGCGGTGCCCGCCCTCCCCCCACCCGGGACAGCCTCTCCCCGCGGTGTGCCAGCGGGAGGCCGGGAGAAGGCTGTTCCAGAGGCTCCCAGGAAACTCGCTGAAAGGCCGGAGCGGAGGCGTCCGCATTGTTTTCCGGCTTATTGTCTCCTTTTTGACGTCCTTACACTTTAACGTCGTCACTGAGTGGAACAGGCTGGGAAGGTGGTTTAAAAATTTAATTTCTCTTAGCAATGAGAATTCCTCCAAAGCGATTTTGGAATTAATTAGAATGTACATTATCAAATAAGGAATTAATATATACTCGGTCAAGCATGAAGACTATCCTGGGTTTATCATTCCGTATGGGTTAGCTGGTCTGTGTAACTATAGTAATGAAAACGGTATGCCAAGTTTGGGAACCTGGTCAGCCACCGTCTCTATGGTTGTAGGGCTGGTGGGCTTATCTTGGGGCAGATGTCATTTCTGGGCCAGGAGCTGACTGTGCAGTGGTCTCCCGAAGGTGTACACGCTGTCGGTGTCCGGGGACCGGCTGATCGTGGGCACGGCGGGCCGCCGGGTGCTCGTGTGGGACCTGCGCAACATGGGCTACGTGCAGCAGCGCCGCGAGTCCAGCCTCAAGTACCAGACGCGCTGCATCCGGGCCTTCCCCAACAAGCAGGTGCGCCCCCGCCCCTCCCCCGCCCGCCGGGGTCTGTAGAAACAGGGTCTTCTGTAATAGCGGCCCGCTTGCTGCCTCTTAAAAACTCGGTCCTTTCTTTGGGGCAGAGATTTAGAATTGTTAGGGGGTGTCTGACACCCTTTGTTGAAGGGAGCGCGTTGACCCGCCTTTAGAGCTGACCTTGATGTTCAGGGAGGCTGTCTGATGGGATCTTCTGATTCCTTGCTGATCCTGGTTCAGGAGGCTTGACAGATACATAGCCAAGGAGAGCCTTATGTCACTTTCATGCCACTGGATTCAAATTTGAATGGAAATGAAGGGTGTGGGACTGGCTGTTCTCTCTCCGTTTCTCTCTGTAACCGAGTTCTTTGGGAGGTAGCAGCAGGCCTGGGATTTTACAGGCGGCCCCGTGGGGAAGGCAGTGCCCTCTGACACTTGCTCATGCAGGGCCAGCCTGTCATCGCCGCGCTAACGAGCTGGCTGTGCTGCTGAGCGGTGGGAGCCGGCTCCCTGCAGCCCCAGAGGGGGGGGTGGCCGCCGAGGGCGCTGGGGGACGTGTCTGCAGACAGCAGACAGCAGCTGCCGAGACAGGGATGTCAGCGCTTCTGGCTCCTGCAGCTGGAAGGCAGGGCCTCCAACGGGCTCCCATTTTTCCCTTCAAAATACTGTCAATCTCCATTGAAAACGAGGAGTTGCCGTTTTCAGACTTGAGAAATTTAGCTACATGATCAAAATATGCTTGCATTTTAAATATTTTTATGGCATCTAACATTTTGTCAGAGTATTTCTCCAGTTTATAATGGAAATTTAACTAAAAGTAAGATTTGACGGATTTTCTTATCTCCATAAGTAGGTTTTCAATAGTAATCTCTTACACCTTGAAGAATTAAAGAAATAGATGTTAGGTTTTTCTTGTCTTTTACTTTGACAAAAAATAAGTGATGATAGTCTCATTTGGGACAGTTGTCACTCTTAGTGTAGCCTAAGCATTTGCTACTGCCAGGCCTGCTTTTTGGAATCCTCGCTCTCTGTGGGTGGGATGGGGAGTGCCTGGTCTGCCCTGGCTTCACCGGCCGGCTCCTTGGCTCCTCGGCAGGGCTACGTGCTGAGCTCCATTGAGGGCCGCGTGGCTGTGGAGTACTTGGACCCCAGCCCTGAGGTGCAGAAGAAGAAGTATGCCTTCAAGTGCCACCGGCTGAAAGAGAACAACATCGAGCACATCTACCCGGTCAACGCCATTTCCTTCCACAACATCCACAACACGTTCGCCACAGGTACCGTCCGCCGGGAGCCCGGGGGGCTGGCATTAGCAGGGCTTGTAAAGGATGTGCTCCGTGTGCTGGAGGGAGCGAGCTGGCCAGGCTTCGTGGGGGAAGTGTCTCCCTGATCTTAAAAGGAGCCAGCGGTGCCGATGGTGGTGGTTTCTGTATCTGCCTTAAGGATCGTTCTGACTTTTCCTAATCACTTGCAGGTGGCTCTGACGGGTTTGTAAACATTTGGGACCCGTTTAATAAAAAGCGGCTGTGCCAGTTCCACCGGTACCCCACCAGCATCGCGTCCCTGGCCTTCAGCAGCGACGGGACCACGCTCGCAATAGCATCCTCCTACATGTATGAAATGGACGACACGGAGCACCCCGAAGACGGTATCTTCATTCGCCAAGTGACAGACGCAGAGACAAAGCCCAAGTGAGCATCTTCACCTGTGTTTGAGCCTGCACTTGGTTCACCCCGGGCTTATTAATTTTTCTGGAGCCATGAATAGCGCGGTTGATGCCTGCCTGATAGGCCGGCGGGCTGTGGGCGGGAGCTGATCTTATCTTGTGCTCCAAGCTTTCAATATCCGCGGGTTGATAGACGTCCGATGGATAAGATGGTGCCTGTTGTTCTGCGGGGAGAATGTCAAACCCTCGTTCTTCTTGACTAGGCCCCGTTATTGGGTCTCAGGAGTTATTGCCAGCTCATTGCTGGGAAATTAAGTTGAGGAATTCAAGAATTATTTAAGCAAATTCTATTTAAGATATGTAAGACTCTGAACTGCAAAAAGCGTTCCCCTCACGGAGTTTGTCCCTGTGACAGCTACACAGAGGGAATGGCTGGGTCGTTGGGAACGCAGAGCGGGCCGCCCTGCCCGGGCCTCGGTCTTAGTGCCGACTGGCACAGATCCCCCGGCCAGGCTACGGGACTGGTGACCGGGGTGGGGACCAGCAGGCAGGGCTCTTTCCTCGGTGCCCTGCACAGGCCGGGGCAGCTGATGCCCAGGCGCTGGGACCCGTGCCCCTCCCAGTCTCGTCCTGCCCCGCCCTCTGCGCGCAGGCCCTGCAGGAAGGCCGTGAGGAGGTGCTCAGCCCTCTTTCTGAGGGGAAACGGCCTGGCGCCTGAGCACCGTGCGGAATGGGCCGAGTCCCCGTGAGGCCGGGGAGGAAATACTGGCGATTGGTACTCTCACTGTCGGGACCTGAGAGGCGGGCACGAGGAGCCTAGTAAAGGCTGTGCTCGCATCTGCGTGCTCTCTGTCGCCCCTGCCTCCCACCCCCCATCTCTCTCATCTCTTGCCCTGGCCGGCCATTCTGACCTCGTGCTGTTCTGTTCTCTTTTGAACTTGTAGGCCACCATGTACTTGACAAGATTTCATTTACTTAGTGCCATGTTGCTGATAAAACAATTCCTATTCTAATGGTGGATTTATTACTATTAACCTAGAAACCGGAGAAAACATTAATTTTAATATTATAGGAATCTAAACATAAGGGATAAGAGGTTTTTATTGATTTTGTTCTGTAAACAAACACTTTTCTTAAGCGCATGGGCTGGCTTGATGGTTTGCTGCGTTAAAGGTATTCGGCAAACGAAATTGGAGAGGTGACTGCGCTTTTGAGAGTCCGTTTGACCTTGCTGGTTTGTGTCCGCTGTGGGAGTGCACGTGTGGGAAGAAATGGAGGCAGTAAAACCCTGTGCATTGTGTTCGGGGCTGAAATGGAGGAGGGCGGCTCTGCAGCCCTTTCCTGCCGCTGATGGCCGCATTCTCGGGCCTCAGACTGCCCACGAGGAGGTTAATCTTCAATTAAACAGCATTTCCTCCTCCGCCCATTCTTCTCGAAGCAGATGGTCCATCATTTCCTGGGCCGTTAAACAGAGCGAGGGTAAGGTTGGACTCTGGGGACTCGGCTAGCTTTCAATCTTATTAGGGTGCAGAAGGAAACTAATAAGAAAGCCTCCTAACATCATTTTGTGACTGTAAACAATTATTTATTAGCAAACAATTGATCCCAGAAGGGCGAATTGTTTGAGTCAGTAATGAGCTGAGAAAAGACAGAGCCTATCTGTGTATTTGGAAAAATAATTGTAACGTAATTGCAGTACATTTAGACAGGCATCTATTTGGACCTGTTTCTATCTCTAAATGAGTTTTGGGGAACATTAATGAGGTTTACATATTTTTCTGACATTTATATAGTTCATGTCCATTTCAGTTGCCCAGCCGCTGGTGATTACAGTTAAAAAGGAAAAATGGCCGTGAGACTGCGATCCATTTCAGTGTGCTGCCCGCAGCAGAGCGCGCACTGGGCCTGTGCTAGGCGCTTCCCGGCCCTCTGTGCCGACTGCGTGGCTCACTCAGAGTGGTGAGGGCCGGGCCCGGACCCAGTGTTTGGTCCGTGATGAGTGTGAGAAATGGTTCGGATGCAGAGCATTTCGGGGAAAACTTCGTTGGTCTAAGCCCGTCTTTTGAACCGTCTTTTCTCATTGCAGGTCCACCTAGCCGTCTGGCCGGTGGCTTCCTCCTGCGGAAGCTGCTTTCCTCCCGGTGTGGCCCCCGAGGGGAGTGCGGGGCTCTGTCCGCCGCCTGCCAGCCATCGGCCCGGGCCGGAGGCCTGTCCCGGCCCCCGTCTCCATAGCCCGGCCTTTTCTGAGCGGCTTGAGCTCTTTTTGTAAAATAACCTGTTGTGTCGCTGCCCAATAGTCCAATAAAGCCGAGAGGCAGACCCTCCCGCCTCGGATGGTCGTACGTGTGGGTGATTGATGTGCTGCATCGGGCCTACTGGGCGGACCGGCCCCTCAGGCCGTCCTCCGCTCCTCCCTCCGCCCTGCCGTGCTGCTGCCGGAGGCGGCCTGGGCCTGGGCAGGGCTGCTGGGGTCCTGCCCGCCCTCAGCCTCCAGCCCTCAGCCGGCCCCTGAGCCCATGCAGCCCTGGAAGCGCCGGTGCTCAGAGCTCAGAGCTCGGGGGCTGGACCCGGTGACAGGCTGTGGGATCCGTCACCACGGCGTCACCGAGCAGCCCCGGGATGTACCTGATGTCACGGAAGTGGGTCTGCAGTGTGACCACAGGCTCTAGGCCAGCACAGAACACGGGTGAAATGGCCGAGTGGCTGCAGTGGGAGGACGTGGCCGGAGGAGAGCCTGTGGGCCCGCTTCCCGGGTGGGGCCCTGTCCTCTTTTGAAGCCAGTGTCCTCCTGAGTGTCCCTGCCTCCCTGCCGCCTCGTCACAGCCCCTCCCAGGTGGTCTGTCCGGCTGGTGACCCACACGTCCCATCCTGGTGTTTCCAGGCCTTCTCTTCCCCGTTTCTCTCCGGGAGTCGCTTGGGTTTACCTGTCCCTTTACGATCCCACCGCCTCCCTCCTGCACACTCAGGCACAGCGTCCTGCCTGGCCTGACTCCCCCAGCAGCTCCAGGAGGACCGGCCGCCGGGCGAGGGGACGTGGCCGTCTCGCCAGACCTCTTCCCCTGTGAGGCACGACCAGCAGGTTCTCACGGCTCCCGCCACACGGCGTTCCCAGGAGCCCCGGCCGGCACGGCGCCGGCATTAACCGGGCGTGTGGGCTGAGACAGGAGCAGTCGCCAAACGTAACCGTCCTTCCCACCGAGGGCTGGGAACGTGAGGCCCAGGTCAGCCACCTGCCCAGCACCAAGTCCGTCACGATGGTGTCACGCCAGCCACACTGCCATCGTCCGTGGTCACCACTGCCAGCCGGGCGCCCGACCCAGCTGGGGGCCCAGCGAGAAGCACTTCATCCAAGAACTTGTAACGAGGTGGAACAAATCCACGTGTCTCTCTCTCTCTAAAATAAGGAGACAGATAAACAGTGGGAGAACATTCCTCCCGCATTGAGTGCATAAAGCAGGACTCTTCCATAGCGCCCAAGCTCTATGAAAGCTACATACTGCCCTGCCAGGTGGGCTCAGTGCAGAGCGCCGGCCCACAGACAAGTCCCGGGTTCGAGCCCGGTCAAGGGCATGTACCTTGGTTGCAGGCTCCTCCCCAGCCAGGGCCCTGGTGAGAGCTGATACAGGAGGCAACCCATCGATGTGTTTCTCTCACATCAATGTTTATCTTCCCCTCTCTTCCACTCCCCCTTAAAATCAATGGGAAAATATCTTCAGGTGAGGATTAAAAAAATCAATAAAACCCTCTCCACTAGCCAACCCTGTGCTGCTCAGCAGTGACCACAGGTGAGCGGGCACCTGCTGCCTCTCCAACAGCTGTCAGCAGCCTGCCCACGTGACCTGGCACCTGCCCACGTGACCTGGCTCCCACACTTGGAAGTCCACGTGAGTGGCTCCCCGTCACCGTCACAGGATCGCTTGTATCCAGGCTTCAGGTGCCACCATTACCTCCGAGAGAGAGAGAGACAGAGACAGACAGAGAGACAGAGAGATCCATGATGAGAGAGAATCACGGATCAGCTGCCTTCTGCACGCCCCCCCCGCCGTGGGAATGGAGCCCGCAATCCAGGCATGGGAATCGAACCCTGACCTGGATCCCAGCTGAGCCCCCGGGGCCTCTCCCTCTCCGGCCGCGGTCTGGTCAGCGCTCCGGGGGCCGGGCCGCCGCCACTGGGGGTCACGTCGGAGACCGTCTCGGCCGCGGCTCTCACACACCCTCAGCCTTTGGGCCGTGGGCCTCTTCCCGAGAAGCCGGCTCGTCCTCAGTCACATGACAGCGATCACATCGCGACCTGCTGGCCATGTGATCATGGTTCACGGGCGCAGTCCCCCCGGAGACGTGACCCGTAACGTGAAGCATTCTCTCTCTAATCAAAGGAGCCTGGTGGGCCTCGAGGGCTGCCCGGGCTAAGCTGGGAACTACATTTCCCAGCATCCCCGCTGCCTGTGGTTCCGGGTTAGAGTCTGCCCAGGAGGAATGCACAGGCAGACTGAGGGAACCAGGCTCCCTGGGGTCTGTGGGCATCAAGGCAGCGGATGGACGGCAGATCAGGTGCTCGGGGTCCCTGCCTGTCCCTGCCCCCTGCTGACGTGCACCCAGCAGGTCTTCCGGGCTCTGGGCCCTGATGCCCAGCCCGAGCGCAAGGCCCACCTGCAGGTGCCAGGTGCCAGGCTGCAGACCCTGCCAGCAGCTGTGCAGAGGCCTGTGGTGGCTGGACCTGCCGGGCCTCTGATTGACTGCGGACCCTCCAGCCCCGCTCCTGGGCCTCCACGCCCCTCCCCAGCTCCTCTCACGACTATAGGCAGTTGGATTTCTATTAAAAAAGCCCTATTCCATGGCCGGGTCTCCGTTCCCTGCCTGGACCCTGCCTGACACTAGCAGAGAATTAGAAGCAAGTGTGAAGTCTCTCTTCAAAGGAGCTTTTATTCTCCTAAAGCCTCTCACTCTCCAGGTTCTTGTTAAGGGCAAGTGCTTAGAGGTGGCGGAGGTGCTAAAACCGTGGGACTGGCTGCTGTGGGAACCGGAGCATAATGGATGCCCTTCTCATAGAAAGGTGACCCTCAGACGACCCTCGGGTCCCCTGCCGTGGATGGAGGTGGGGGTGCTACCCAGACAGGACCAGGTTCTGAAAGCTCCTGAAAGACTGCATGTTTATGTTTGTCCTTCCTCCCTCTCCCTCCTCCCATCCCACCATTCACTCATCCCCCCATTTATACCCATCCCTCCAGCCATCCCTCCAGCCATTCCTCTTCTCTCCTCCCATCCCACCATTCACTCATTCCCCCATTTACCCATCCCTCCAGCCATCTCCCTCCCTCCCTCCCTCCTTTCTCCATCCATCATCCACCCAACCACCCCTCTCCTCATCCATCCTCCACATTGTGATGCTCACACTCCGGAGTGACCTGCCTGGGACACAGGGTGGGGTCCTGGAGGTGGGCTCGGTGGCAGACCTGCCAGGTTTAAATCAGGTGTCACAGCTCACTCATTGTGGGACTTGGGGCTGTTAACTTCTGAGCCTGTGTCCTCGGTGTTATCACCTGTGTGGGATAACAATGGCCTGTTTCATAGGTGGGCTGCTGTAGGGCTAGATGAGATGGCAGGGATGACGTGGCCAGCGCCAGCCTGTGCTACAGGATTACCCCTCACCATGCTCATTGCTGAGGTTGTTTTTTCCCCAACCATATATGTGTGTGTGTGTATATATATATATATATATATAGGCTAATATGCTAAGTGTCTAACTGTCTGACCAGTTGCTATGATGCACACAGACCACCAAGGGGCAGACTCTCAATGCAGGAGCTGCTGTGACGTGCAGAGTAACCGCACCATGGACTGGATGCCCACAAAGCAACAGTCGGCTTCCCCCCAAATGGGACACGGGCACCACCACCCCCCCAGAGCGACAGCCCACCAAATCCCAGCCGATGCTGCCGAGACTCCATGGCACAAAATGCAGCCACAGCCCAGCCCAGCCCTCAAACAGCCGCGGTGGCACTGAGTAATGATATCACGTAGCAACACCTGGCTTCCTCTCCCTAGCAACGGCCAAGCTCCTTGCAGTTTCTTCAGCCCAGGAACAGGCTTGCTCTATAGCCAGGTGCAAACATTTCACACCTTAACCTGATGTCTGTGAAGCGTCTTCCCTTGCCTCATCTCATTTGATCCTCAGAGAAGTCCTGGAGCAGGTAGATAGGAGACTCGGTGGAATCCTGTTTTCATTAGCCGGAAAATGGAGATTTAGAAAGTGTGGAAACTTGACCCCACTGAAAAGAAGTAAGAGATGGTGGATCTTGAAAATGACTTCCGGTTTTCTCACTGCGCAGAATATAGTCAAACAGGGCTGCAGTTAAATATTTCACCCTTTGTCCTCCCTGCGTGATCTACAGTAATCATCTGCGTCATGCTGATACTTACTGCTGTGCTGCTGACAATTACCTGAAGGAGAAGTTGGGGTTCTTCCCTGGGCTGGAAAAAGTTTAGCTACATCGCCGAGACGGGTTTGGCTCAATGGATAGAGCGTCGGCTTGGGGACTGAAAGGTCCCGGGTTCGATTCCGGTCAAGGGCATGTACCTTGGTTGCGGGCATATCCCCAGTAGGGGGTGTGCAAGAGGCAGCTGATCGATGACTCTCTCTCATCGATGTTTCTAACTCTTTATCTCTCTCCCTTCCTCTCTGTACAAAATCAATAAAATATATTTAAAAAAAAAAAAAAGTTTAGCTACGTCAGAAAGCAGGTCTAATAGAGCAAGTTTATATGTAAAAGGCTAAGTTGACTTGTGCAATCGCAACACACGTGTGTTTCCATCTGTCATCGTTGATGGTGAATTTGGTTGACATTTCTATTAGAAAGGGCGAATAGCAATATTAAAATATTTCTTCTAATTAATTTCTTTTCAATGTGCACGAGTCCCTGCACCAGGCCACCAGCTGAGACATAATTGATGTACAACTCGTCCTTAACCGGAGGTGACCCAGGCGTGACCCTGTGTCTCTCAGAAGCTGACGGTAGTGGGGCAGGCCCAGGAGCAGCCCCGGGAGCCAGCAGCGCGCCCGGGGCTGGAGGAAGGACACAGAGCGAGCAGGGGTCGGCCTGGCCAGTGGACTCCGTGCAGGGCAGGTGATCTGACGCTGACACGTGACAAAGATTGAAAGTGGAGGGGCCGGGGCCGGGTCCCCATCCAAGCCCTCGGCTCGTGAGCAGCTAGCCCAGTGGTCGGCAAACTCACCAGTCAGCAGATCCAAACATCAACAGCGCAACGGTTGACATTTCTACTGAGAGCCACATTTTTTAAACGTAAACTTCTTCTAACGCCACTTCTTCAACACAGACTCGCCCGGGCCGTGGTGTTTTGTGGAAGAGCCACGCTCCAGGGGCCAGAGAGCCGCCTGTGGCTCATAAGCCGCTGTTTGCCGACCGCGGACGACCCTGGGCCTAGACGGTCCCTGCCCTGAGGCCCGGGCCGCGGGGGCCGCGGGGCCGCAGGCCTGGGCCGCGGGGCTTGCTCTGAGGACACTGTGGGAGCGGGCAGCGGCCGGACCCCAGGTCTCCCCTCCGTCTCCCGTCCCGGCCCGAGCGCCCCGAGCCTGGGGAAGGAAGACAATTAAAAAGGGGGTGATCTCCTGCCCACATCCCCCCGCTTCATTTTCGTGATTACGGCAGATTAGGGGCCATTTGGAGGCCCCGCGCGGAGGCACTGCGCCTCCTCTCAGCCCTTTCAACAGTTGTTTACGGCGTCCCCGCCTTTGTGCCTCCCGGAGCCTCTTTCTGTTTGGAGCCGGGCAGACGAGGCCTGGAATTATTCCATTAAAGAGGGGCAATTTTTGTAATGGGACTTAGAGTGCTTTGCAGAAGTGCAGGCAAGTTTCTTCAATATCCTGAGCATTATTCGCTCATTTAGTTAAATGATGTTTCTAATTCCCTGGTAATTACGTGTAATGAGGCATTTTTTCTCTTCTGGATGAGACTTTAGCCTAATATGAGATGGCGTATTTTTTCTTTCTTTCTTTCTTTTTTTTTTTTTTTTTTTTTGCCTCCATGGGGATAATTACCCCTTCCCAGGAAAAGCAGGTTTGTTGTGCAGAATGTAGCAAATTACTGTATTTCCTGCCTTCCCGGCTGCCAGCAAATTATGAAATTAAGCTTCCGCGCGCATTAGCACCGTTTTGGAAAAAGCCCGAGACTGTTTCTCCTTTTCTCTTTCTTCGCTTTTTTTCTTTTTTCTTTTCCATTTTTTTATTTTTTTATTTTAAATCCATGTACCGCCGTCCTCCGGGCTGTAGAGGCTATTATCCGCGGACAAGATGTTTTTCTGCCAATTCCGCGCATTCAGAGCGACGGAGCAGCAACACGGCTTTAATTTTCCTGGCGGAGGGCCAGCGTCGAATGTTCTTGCGAGTGTCTTTGTGTCGGTAATTATCGGCGCGAAGTTAAGCAAGACGCCCCTCTTCCCTCCGCGCCCCCGCCCCACGTCCAATTACCTTTCCTTTGTTCAAGGTTGCCAATTAGATGCAAAGCAACCGCATTGGAGCCGCACGAAGGCGGTGACACCTGCTATTCAGAGGCAAGAAATGCAGACTTATTGCCGTCGCTCTGCTTAACTCTCCGGCTGTTCAGAAGCAGACGTGGAGGGAGGGACAGGAGAGCCGAGAACGGGGGGCAGCGGCACCGCACGGGGTGTGCTGGACTCCGTGATCCTCACCGATGTTAAGACAAGTCCGTGCGTGTGCATGCATGAACACGCATGCACACGTGTCTGCACATGCATGTGGGTGTGTGCGTGCATACATGCCTGTGCATGCATGCGTGTGTGTCTGCACACATGAGTGTGTGTGTGTGTGCACGGCTCTGCTTTTCTGGGTTCTGTTTCTGAAGAAGGAACATGTCTTGGGGTGGGAAGAGAAAGACAGGAAGAGTCTTGGCTGGGGGCCTGGGCTTGCGTTTCGGGGACTCTCGGCCCGTCCCTCCCCTGGAAGCTGCTGGCTCCCAGCGGGCGGGCTCCAGGCTGTTTCCAAACGGGGCAGGTCCCCGTCAGGAGAGGGCCCTGCGGCCCGGGTCGGGGTGGCTATCCGTGAGCCTGGGCTCTCCTCTGCTCCCCCCCCTCAGGAGCGATGCCGGGCCGGGGCCTGGTGGTGCCGGCACACCAGTCCTGGGGGGCGGAGGGCCTGCCCGGTGCCCGTCCCTCGAGATACACGGTTCTCGGCCCAGCGACCCCAGCACCTGCCGCGGCGCTGCTCCCGGGCGGGTCCCCGTGCTCCTGACAATCCTCCCTCTGGCACACAGCCGGGCCGGCCCGCGCCTCCCCTCCGGAATGGGGGGCTTCCTCCCCGTGGGACCAGCCGGCACGGAGCACGCCCCACCGGCGGTTTCCACGGGAAGAAACGGCTGTTTGGGCTAATTCTGTGGGAAGGGAGCTGCTGCCCGGCCGGCGTGGCTCCGCAGCTGAGCGTCCACCTGCGGCCCAGGAGGTCAGGGCTCGGTCCCGGCCGGGGCACAGGCCCGGGGTGCGGGCTCCTCCCCAGTGTGGGGCGGGCGGGAGGCAGCCGATCGGTGATTCTCTCTCCTCAGGGACGTGTCTCTCCCTCCCTCCCTGAAATCGATAAACACGTGTTAAACAAAGGGGGGAGCTGCTTAGGCACTGCGCTGTGAGCGACACGGACGGGATCCAGATGGAGCCGCTCCGTCCGCGGTGGCCCTGCAGGCCGTCTTGGGGGTGTCCGGGTTTCCCTCTGGAGGGGCCGCCGCCCCAGGCTCTGAGCGGGCCGTGCGGACGGGATCCTCGGCCCGGAGCCTGTGCCGGGAGGAGAGGTTCATGGTGAAAACAGGAGCAGGCGGAGGATCCGTGCGGCACTGAGCGTGAGACGCGGAGCCACCGGCCGCCGGCGACCGGGATGCTGCCGCACGCTCTGCAGACTTGGCTGGAGTCCTGTCACCGCAGCAACCACTGAGCTACCTGCCGAGACGTGTCATCCAGGCGGGAGGCCCCCGCCACCCCCCTCCCTGGGTTCGGGGCCGGGGCCGGGGCCAGGGGTCGGGGAGCGGCTGGGACGTTCCTCTGAGCGCAGGAATCAGCCCAGACCTGAGTGTTTAGGCCACAGGGCTATAAATAATGTGAGCTCTCACTGACGGGCGAGCGCGCTGCATTTAGCACAATAATTAGTTATTTGATTACTTTTGTTTTCGCCTCGAGTAGAGGACAATTGACAAATGTGAATACCTCGGAGACGGATGGGGCGCCGTGGACTAACTTTACTTATTACAAAACGCAGTTTTATTAATATGAATCGACAGTAATTAATTTGCTGGTGTTGATGTTAATAATTGCGTGTAATTTATGAAATATTCATGCTGGAACGGAGTCAAGTCATGCTCAGGCTCCCGGCCTACTTGTTAAGCACGCTGGGTATTTCGCCAAAGCCTTTCTCAGTCAGGCCTTCGTGTCTCAGTGGTATGACATCCCAAGAAAGAACAACAAATATGTTGTTATTGATTCAGAGAGGAAAGGACTGGGAGAGAGAAACGTCAACGCTGAGAGAGAATAGAAGCATCCAGGATGAGAGAGAATCACGGACCGGCTGCCTCCTGCACGCCCTCTACTGGGATGGAGCCCGCAACCCGGGCCTGGCCCTGATGGGGAATCAAACCCTGACCTCCTGGTGCCTGGGCTGGCGCTCAACCACTGAGCCACACGGCCGGTCATAGTAACAAGCACTTCCCTTGCGTGGCGCCTTCCCATGCCTGTGTTTGCAGCTCTTAGCGTGGCCTTGAGCATTCCAGGGACGCCGTGCCTGCCCATTCGGGACCATGAGGCCCTGGGCACAGAGCAGAGGGCGTGTTTCTGACCCCCCTCCCGAGCGGCCCAGCCCCTGCCCGTCGGCTGAATCTCCGTGGGGGTGCCCACAGCCGCTGCTCTCCTCCGTTCCGCAGGCGGAGCCCCGGCCGGGGCTGCTCAGCTCTGAGCTGAGGGGTCAGTGGCAGGACTCTGCCCGAGCCCCCCGCTCCCCAATCCCGGGCTGCGGAGGGAAATCTAATTTCGCTTTTATTCCAATTTCTTTTCCCCGAAAGGAAGTACGCACTGTCCCCTCCTAATTCGGTTTGGTCCCCTCCTTCCCAGAAAAGGATTGCAATTACAGGCGCACAATTGAATTGCGCTAATGGGACCCGCCCGGGGGCTGTGTGTGGCCGGCTCCGGCGGGAGGACCCTCCCCGGGCGGGAGCCGCAGGCGGGCGGAGGGCAGCTGTGCCCGGGGTCAGGAGAGGCCGCCGTGGGGCTGGGACCCCCCCCCCCCCAGTCCCTGCTCAGCCCCTGGCTCCCGGGCTGACTGGGCAGGAGGCCCGTCCCCCACTGAGAAGCTGGAGCTCGGGGTCACCCTCTCCTCGTCTTCGTCTTGAGCGTCTTCATCCCTTTGGGACGCGGCCGGGTCTCGCTCCGCACCGGCCTCCAGGGGGGCCCAGCGCTGGCTCCCGGGGCCCTGCTGAGCCTCCGGCCGCGGCGCTGTCTCCTCACAGCGTCCTTGGGGCTCAGCGGGGCCTGCCTAGCACCTGCTCAGGCCCGGAGCCAAGCCCAAGGCCAGGGCCAGGGCAGGGCCTAGCGATGGTCTTGTCCCCACCCACACCTCCTCGCCCTCCCTGGGGCGACAGAGAGCCGGGCCCGGGTCTCCCGACCGACCCCACGGAGCCCGGGCCCCGGTCAGAGCCCTTGGCCAGTTAGAAGCCCAACAGAAACCACGTCCATGGGGAGCTCAGGGGGAAAGGACCCCACATTCTCATCCTGGCGGGGAAATGCTCACTGGCCATACGAATGTGTTAGGGACTGCATCCTCCCGGCCTGGCCGTGAGGAGCCTGTCTTCGGGGTGCTGTCTCCCACCACCCTGCTATCTTGGGGGCACACAGGCTGGCCTCTCAGGCTGGCAGAGGATGGTGGTCAGGGGGAGGTTGCTGGGAGGACAAGGATGAGAAAGTTCCGTGCTTCCCCGAAAACAAGACATCCTCTGAAAATAAGACCTAGCGCAACTTAGGGAGAAAAAATGAATATAAGACACTGTCTTATTTTCGGGGAAACAGGGCACTACCCTAGCTGAGGACTCTGAGGGGAGGCCGAGGAAGGCCACCCCACACTGTGCCGTCCGTCGGGGCAGGAACACCGGTGGGGCTGTTGGGGGCGGGGGAGGGGGTGGCTTAGGGTCTCCGGCGGCTGCTGGGGCTGGAGCACGCACCCCGAGGTTCGTGTAGGCCGGAGGCCTCTGCGTCTCAGCAGGTGGGGCTCCCTCAGGGCTGCCTGAGCATCCTCCCCGCACGGCTGCCGGCGGCCCTGGGAGAGCCGGCGAGGAGCACGCCCGGCGTGGCCGGCGAGGTCACCGCCGTTCCTGTGTGCCCTCGGCGCCACGGGCAGGCTCTGCTCCGAGGAGGGGACCGCACAGGAGGCGCACCCAGGGCGAGGGCCGCCGGGCCCGCTGGAGGCCGCCCCCGGCCCTCAGTGCCCTCGGCGGTGCTGGCAGGGCCTCCCTGAGGAGGAGGGCGAGCCCGTGGGAAGGCTGGGTGGGAATGGGGGCAGTTAGGGGCTCAGGCCCCACCCGCAGGAGGAGGTGCTGGACTGCTATTTCTCCAGATTTGAAGACTTCCCGTAGCGAATGGACAGGAGCTCATCCTGTGTGGAAACATGTTTTGAGTCATGTGCTAAAAGACATTTTTATTAGAATCCATTTCCCTCCCCCCTTGTTGTGGCCGCTAGAAACGGTAAAGCTGTGTCTGTGGCGGCCTCGGCCCGGCGCCCGGGACTGGTGTCCTCGTCTGCTCAGAACTCCTGATGTCTGACTGCGCGCCATGCACACAGTAGGCATCAGGGAGTGTGCAGAGGCGGCTGGGGGAATAGGGACTCCAGGGTCTCTGCAGTAAACCTGGGTTCAAGTCCTGGCTCAGTTCTCCAGGCTGAGAGCAGATTCCACATCTGGGGGTCGGGAAGGGGTACGGGGGGCACTCTCTGCTCCTCTCTCTGCTCCTCTCTCTCTGTTCCTCTCTCTCTGCTCCTCTCTCTGCTCCTCTCTCTCTGTTCCTCTCTCTCTGCTCCTCTCTCTGCTCCTCTCTCTCTGCTCCTCTCTCTGCTCCTCTCTCTCTGCTCCTCTCTCTGCTCCTCCCTCTCTGCTCAGTTCAGGTGAGATGCAGGTGCAGCCAGACATGGCGCTGATGGGTGGGTCCTGTAGATGCTGATGGGTGGACCTTGTGCTGATGGGCGGGCCCTGTAGGTGCTGATGGGCGGGCCCTGTAGATGCTGATGGGCAGTTGGCTATCAGGCTCTCAGTATAAATGCATGTCCTCTGCAGGCCACAGGCACCTGGGGCGGGTGGGGAGAGGCTGAGGAGCAGAGGGCTTGGTTTTCTGAAGGTTCTGTTCCCGGGCCTGCTGAGGCCTGGTCTGGACCCAATGGAGGGGCTGAGAGCAGACCGCCTGCACAGCAGTGTCCATCCTTGGCGCATCCTGGGTGACAGCCTGGAGGAGGCGCTCCTGACGGGAGTCTGGGCCCAGGCAGCCCACCCCAGGCTCCCCCCCCCGGGGGCTGCCTCCCTCCCCTGAGACCCAGCTCTGGGCCCCGCACCCATCTCTGTCCCAGGGGACCGCAGACAAACAAAGGGACCGATGCTGTTATCAGGACCAGGATCCTTACCCTTAATTAAAACGCGCCATGGCAACCGCGAGCGGCTGAGCGGCTGAGCGGCTGAGCGGCCAGGCTGCGGTGCCCACGCGCGGCCCTTTGTCCCGGCTCCCGGCGGCTGCCCCGGCCTTTGTGAGGGCCTTTGTCCGAGGCTCCGGGGCGGGAACGTGGGGTGGGGGTGGGAGGGCGCCTTCGCCTCTGCAGCCATTGTCCTCCAGGCTGGGGGGGCGCTGACCTGCGGGCAGGCCTGGCCGCTGACGTGGCCGAGGGGCAGGTCTGAGCAGACAGCCCGGCCTCAGACACGGCTGGGCGGACACCGTTAGCCGGGCCGGACCGCCGTCAGGCGGACTCGGGGGCGGGGGAAGCAGAGACCCCGGGAGGAGGTCCCTGAGCTCTGCCTGGAGTCGGGGGAGAGGAGAGGCGGGGTGGAGGCACCGGCCCGGCCCTTGGGGCAGGAGGCAGGGCCGTGAGGGGCCGCCCAGGGCGTGGAGTTACATGGCGCGGGCGCTGGGGCCTGGCGGGGGCTGAGCAGGTCCGTGGCCCCGCGCCGGGAGCCGGTGGACCTGGGAGAGCCGGGCCGTGGGGCTGCTGCCTGCAGAGGGAGGGTGGACGGGCAGAGGGAGGGTGGACGGGCAGGGTGGGCACAGCGGTGGGTGCCGCGGTCACAGACCTGGGGGGGCGCTGCTCAGTCAGGCAGAGGCTGCTCAGCCCAGAGGCTGGGCCTGGGGTTGGGGTGGGGGTGAGACCCGGGACTTTTAAACCCACAGACACGGAGCTCTGGTTTAAGGCCCACAGACGGCGACCTTTAGTCATTACTCCCAGCACCCCATCCCCCCATCTTCTCCAGGCGGCCAGGGGGAGGGACTATCAATAAACAATAATTAATCTATGGGCTGCTGCGCCAGAGCCAAGTGGGGGCGCTCTAAGGACCCCGGCCGCTCCGTTGCCTGCTGAGGCTGAGGACTTGGGGATGAGTGAAGCCACCCCAGGCAGGAAGGTGGGAGGGAGCAATGCCTACCCTGCTGGCTTCTGCCCCACACGTGGCCACCGGCCCCTCGGGGCGCCCTGGCCCCGAGCTCGACGCCGTCCAGTCCAGCCGTCCAGGCCTTAGAGACGAGCTCGACGCCGTCAGGGCGGGAGCTGCCCTCCCGGAGGAGGTGGGACTGGCGGGTGCTCAGAGCCCGCTCTGCACCGGCCCCTCCCCGGCCAGGGGCGCCACGCACACCCCGTCCGAGACGCAGTGTCCCCGGGGCAGCAGCGTGCGGGGGGCCGGCGCAGGGCTCCCGCGGGCCCAGCGTGGAGCCCAGGCACAGGCGCAGCCGTGCTCGGAAAGAGCCTTTTGGAATGGAGATCGCTGAGCACGCCCACAAGCACGGCTCCTCCAGGCCGCTGAGGCCTCTGCCGCCTCTCGCCACTGCCGCCCGCTGACGGGCAAAGCTCAGGGGCCACGCCGCCCCCTCAGCTCTCGTCCCCGCCCTCCCCGTCCTCCCCGTCCTCCCCGTCTGCCCCGTCCTCCCCGTCCTCCCCGTCCTCCCCGTCCTCCCTGTCCTCCCCGTCCTCCCTGTCTGCCCCGTCTGCCCCGTCCTCCCCGTCCTCCCCGTCCTCCCCATCCTCCCCGCCCTCCCCGTCCTCCCTGTCCGCCCCGTCTTCCCCATCTGCCCCGTCTTCCCCATCTGCCCCGTCTTCCCCATCTGCCCCGTCCGCCCCGTCCTCCCTGTCCGCCTCATCCTCCCCGTCCTCCCCGTCCTCCTCGTCCTCCCCGTCTGCCCCCTCCCCCCCCTCCTCCCCATCCTCCTCATCCTCCCCGTCTGCCCCATCCTCCCCGTCCTCCCCGTCCTCCCCGTCCTCCCCGTCCTCCCCGTCCGCCCCATCCTCCCTGTCCGCCCCGTCTGCCCCGTCCTCCCCGTCCTCCCCGTCTGCCCTGTCCTCCCCGTCCTCCCCGTCCTCCCCGTCCGCCCCATCCTCCCTGTCCGCCCCGTCTGCCCCGTCCTCCCCGTCCTCCCCATCCGCCCCATCCTCCCCGTCCGCCCTGTCCTCCCCGTCCTCCCTGTCCTCCCCGTCCTCCCTGTCTGCCCCGTCTGCCCCGTCCCCCCCGTCCTCCCCCTCCTCCCCATCCTCTCCGTCCTCCCCGACCTCCCCGTCCGCCCCATCCGCCCCATCCTCCCCGTCCTCCCCGTCCTCCCCGTCCTCCCCATCCGCCCCATCCTCCCCGTCCGCCCCGTCCTCCCCGTCCTCCCTGTCCTCCCCGTGCTCCCTGTCTGCCCCGGCTGCCCGGTCCATCCCGTCCTCCCCGTCCTCCCGGTCCTCCCCCTCCTCCCCGCCCTCCCCGTCCTCCCTGTCCGCCCCGTCTTCCCCATCTGCCCCGTCTTCCCCATCTGCCCCGTCTTTCCCATCTGCCCCGTCCGCCCCCTCCTCCCTGTCCGCCACATCCACCCCGTCCTCCCCGTCCTCCTCGTCCTCCCCGTCCGCCCCGTCCTCCCTGTCCGCCCCGTCTGCCCCGTCCTCCCCGTCCTCCCCGTCCTCCCCGTCTGCCCCGTCCTCCCCGTCCTCCCCGTCCTCCCCGTCCTCCCCGTCCGCCCCGTCCTCCCTGTCCGCCCCGTCTGCCCCGTCCTCCCCGTCCTCCCCATCCTCCCCGTCCGCCCCATCCTCCCTGTCCGCCCCGTCTTCCCCATCTGCCCCGTCTTCCCCATCTGCCCCGTCCTCCCTGTCCGCCTCATCCTCCCCGTCCTCCCCGTCCTCCTCGTCCTCCCCGTCTGCCCCGTCCTCCCCGTCCTCCTCATCCTCCTCATCCTCCCCGGTCCGGGCGCGGCCAGGCCAGCCGCAGGCTCCCGTGGAGACAGAGATGCCAACAGTTTGTGCACTCTGTTCTACACGCCGAAGGTGTGCATATAAGCGTCACACACACCCATGCTCACACACACACACACTAGCATGTACACACTCACACACTAGCATGTAAACACACTCACACTAGCATGTACACACACTAGCATGTACACACACTCACACATTAGCATGTACACACTAGCATGTGCACACACTCTCACACAACATGCACAGACCAGCATATACACATACGCTCTCATACATGTACACACTAGCATGCTCACCTCTGCTCTCACACACACATGCACACACCAGCACGTACACTCACACTCTCACACATACATGCACACACTAGCATGCACACATGCACTCTCACACACTGGCATGCCCGCTGCATATACTGAGGAGTGTCTCCCCCCACCCCCCACCCCCCGACAATGAGATCAGTGATTCTCAGGAACGTCTTCCAGCTCCCGTTTCCCGTCCCGTAGCGTGTCCGGGGCGCCCTCCCCTCCGCTAATGGACATTGATCCGCCGCTAATGGCCGTGTAATGGCCTGCGTGGCCCGGCCCATTGTGCTGCCCGGCGAGGATGCACCGCCCCACGGCCGCTCTCTGGCCTGCCGGCCGTGGAGGTCCCGTCCCCAGACCCCGGAGTCAGACGGACCTTTAATTACGGCCCCCAGCCTGGCCTCGGGGCGCCCCGTAAACCCGGCTGAGGACAGCGGCGAGGCCCCGAGGGCCGCAGACCACGTGCCGGGCCGCCGGCTCCGCGGGGGGAGGCCCGCTTCACGTGCCCGTCTTCGGGGAGACACGGCTTTCCGTGTGCCGGGCCCACGCGGCCCTGCGTGGGCGTGTGGAACCGCTCCGCGCGGTCAGCGGGGCCGCATAGACAGCGCGTTGGCGGTGACATGGTGGAGGGGGGGGGTTTGCCGCCGGCCACGGGGAACACACAGTTCGATCCGAGCGAAGCCGCCGCCCCGTAAAGCCCTGGGCCGCTCCGTCCACCACAAACAGCCTCACGCTGGCAATGGCCTCGGAGGAGACGGGAGCGGCTTCCGATGGTCTGGAATGAGCGTCAGACCAGGCCTCGCTGAGAGCCATCGGCGCCCGGCTTATCTGCTGTGGACATCGCTCCGAGGCCCGTCTGTCTGTCTGCGGCCTCCGCGGGGTGCGGCCGCTCACTGAGGGAGCCGGTCTGGGCTCTGCTCTGGGGAGAGGGGTGGCGGCGGCTCCCAGGCCAGGAGGACGCGGGGGGCCCGGGGTCCGGGGTGGCGGCGGGCGGCGGCGGCGGCCGGGGGGCGCGTTCCCCGCTGATTGCGGGCCGACCCTCCGAGGCCCCGGCTCTATTTGCCAATGGTCTCCGCGGCGGCCGGAGAGTTAGTTCAACAGGAAACACAGTGAGTCACAGCGCGAGTTGGCTCCATGGACGGCTATTGTGTCCGGGCGAGAAGGTGAGGGAGAGCGTTTTGATGGAATTGGCGGCCGCGGCTGCCTCTCCATTGTCTGCGGCCGCACCGCCTCCCTGCTCTCCGGTGGCCCCCATCTCCTCTCCGCGGGGAGCAGGAGGGGACAGGCGCTGCGGGTGCGGGTGTGGGTGCGGGGGCCTAGGAGCCGGGGACATCTTTTCGTTTTTAAATCGGGTGCAGGAGGCAGTAGCTCAGACCTGTCCATTCCCCTCAGCTTCACATGCGCAGTGTGATTAGCCCTGGCCAGGTGGCTCAGCGGGTAGAGCACCTGCCTGTGGACTGAAGGGTCCCGGGTTCGATGCCGGTTAAGGGCATGTACCTTGGTTGTGGGCACATCCCCTCTAGTGGGTGCGCAGAAGGCAGCTGATCGATGTCTCTCTCTCATTGATGTTTCTAACTCTCTATCCCTTTCCCTTCCTCTCTGTAAAAAATCAATAAAAAATATTTAAAAAATAAAATAAAAATCAGTGGAAACAATACTTTTGGGTGAAGATAAGAAAATTTTAATCCTCACCCGGGGGTATGTTCTGATTGATTGAGAGAGAGAGAGAGAGAGAGGTATCGATGTGAGAGAGACACATCGAATATGAGAGCCCCCCCCCCATATGCATCCCAGTGGGGGTCAAAGCCACAGCCCGGCCACGTGCCCTGACCAGGATTGAACTGTGACCCCCTGGTTCATAGGTCAAGGCTCCACCACTGAGCCGCACGGCTGGGGTCTGGTCCTCTCCTCAGCAGGGAGGCACCGGAGACGGAACATGGTCATCCAGGCGTCGGAGCGGGACCTGCCTGGGCCGGCCGGGCCACCTCTCCCGGCATCGCACCTCGCGGGGCTGAACCCGGTCGGCTCCTCTGGGTTCCGCAGGCCCCGTGGGGCTCGGCTGCCGGAAGCCTCGGGGGATGCCGCCGGCAGCGGGCTCGCCACGGGGTGGGGCCCGCCTCCTGCCTCGGGGTCACGCCTGTGGGAGCGGGGGCCTAGGACCGAACGGCCCGCTGACGATGCGGAATCCGCCAGCTCCTCGGAGCTGAGCCTCCCACAGGCCAGTGGCCAGTCTCACCCATCAGTTCGTTCCCAAAGCAGCGGGATGGCGGTGGGTCCCGGTCTGAGTGACCCCGGTCTGAGTCACCCCCGGTCTGTGTGACCCCGGTCTGAGTGACCCCGGTCTGAGTGACCCCGTTTGTGTGACCCCGGTCTGAGTGACCCCGTTTGTGTGACCCCGGTCTGAGTGACCCCGGTCTGTGTGACCCCGGTCTGAGTGACCCCGTTTGTGTGACCCCGGTCTGAGTGACCCCGGTCTGAGTGACCCCGGTCTGAGTGACCCCGGTCTGAGTGACCCCGTTTGTGTGACCCCGGTCTGAGTGACCCCCGGTCTGTGTGACCCCGGTCTGAGTGACCCCGGTCTGTGTGACCCCCGGTCTGAGTGACCCCGGTCTGAGTGACCCCGGTCTGAGTGACCCCGGTCTGAGTGATCCCGGTCTGAGTGACCCCCGGTCTGTGTGACCCCGGTCTGAGTGACCCCGGTCTGTGTGACCCCGGTCTGAGTGACCCCGGTCTGAGTGACCCCGGTCTGTGTGACCCCGGACTGAGTGACCCTGGTCTGAGTGACCCCGTTTGTGTGACCCCGGTCTGTGTGACCCCGGTCTGAGTGACCCCGGTCTGTGTGACCCCCGGTCTGAGTGACCCCGGTCTGAGTGACCCCGGTCTGAGTGACCCCCGGTCTGTGTGACCCCGGTCTGAGTGACCCCGGTCTGAGTGACCCCGGTCTGAGTGACCCCGTTTGTGTGACCCCGGTCTGAGTGACCCCCGGTCTGTGTGACCCCCGGTCTGAGTGACCCCGGTCTGTGTGACCCCGGTCTGCGTGACCCCGGTCTGAGTGACCCCGGTCTGAGTGACCCCGGTCTGTCTGTCTCCAATAGGCGGGTTCACACACGGTCACGGTCTTTCTCGCGTGGATGGCGCCGGGGGTGTGGCTGGGTCCTGGGACGCCCCGGCAGCGAGCAGGGCGGGCTCAGGGGTGGATCACCGACCTAGGAACCAGGAGGTCAGGGTTCGATTCCCAGTCAGGGCACAGGCCCGGGGTGTGGGCTCCATCCCCTGTAGGGGGCGTGCGGGAGGCAGCCAGTCGGTGATTCTCTCCCTTCCTCTCTGAAACCAATAAAAACACATTAAAGTAAAAGTGCTGGCCCAGGAGAGCGCTCTGTCTTCCTGGAAAATGAATTAATTACTTTATTTGCTTTTTGCAAGGCAGCTGTCTTTACTTCTGCAGACTCTGCCTGGAGCGTTCGAGTGGCCCGCCCTCCGAGTGGGAGCAAGCCTGTGGGTGTCCCACCCACCACGTGGCCGAGTCCCACCAGCCGTGTCCCACCAGCCACGTGGCCGTGTCCCGCCCGCCGGACACTCTGTTAGGAACAGTCGGGCCTCGCTGGTCCCGCGCTGCCGCGGGAGTTAACCAGCGTCCCACGGGCACAGGGGTGTCCGTCTGGGCAGCACCCAGCTCGCTGGGAGGTGCATGGTTGCCCTTGATGATAAGGGGAGAGGTGGGGACGTCCGGGCAGCATAGTGGTTAGACCCAGACTCAGACACGTCCGGGCACGGCCGCCCGGGACGAGGCTGTGCTATGGCGCTCGGCCGAGAACAGATGAGAATGCGTGATCCTCTCTTGCCACTGATGTTTCTCTCTCTCTCTCTCTCTTTCTGGAATCATTTTAAAAGCAGGATGTATATAAGAAATTTCCTGACCTCGTGGAGGAATTGCAGCAATTGGGGCAGAGAAAAGGGGGTGAGGGAAGAGAGCCGGAATGGGGGATGTGAGCGTCAAAGCATGCATTATCCCCCCGCCCCAATCCGAGCTCCCGTGGCCTCCCCTCTCCTCTCTCCTGACCTCGGGGTGAGGGCAGATACTGACCTCATTGTCCTGTGGGTTTGCAGTGGGTCCCGTGGGGGGACAGAGTGTGGACGCTCATTCACCCCCCTCCCCCCGCACTTCTGTGTGTCCCGCCCCCGGGCACGGGGCCCAGGCGACTTCCTGTAATTAGTGGTCACGGTCGGCCAAGCGGAACGAGGGCCACGACCCCTCTGCTTTGAAGGTTGTGTTACCTGTGAGCGCTCCGGGGAAGGGCTCCTGGGAGGACGTCCCTCCAGGAATTCGATGCTCCCTTTCCTGCGTTTCCCAGCCCGCCCCCTGCACACACACACACACACACACACACACACACACGCCCGGACGCAGCCACGACGTCACTGTCTCAGAACCTGGTCTCCCCGGGGTGCACTCAGCGGGGCCCGCCTGCTCAGAGGGACCCCTCTCTCCCCTCTTCCGGGTCCTCCGGCTCCTGGAAGCCACGCCATCCCTGACCACCGCACTGGTCACAACAAGCCAACAAGAGGCCGGTCTGCTCACGGCTGCGGGGGGGGGGGGGGGCGGGGGGGGGGAGGCGGAGACAGCCGCCTTCGGGGCGCTCTGGAACTGTGCTTGGGCTTTGCTGGGGATTCCCAGGCAGCAGACGAAGCAAGAGATACTCTCCAGGAAAGACTTCTGCGTCCTGAACGCCTGGTCCTAATTCTGCAGTCAGGGCCGTGGTCAGCAAACTGCGGCTCGAGAGCCACCTGCCCCTGGAGCTGGCTCTTCCACAAAAGACCGCGGGCGGGCGCGCAGGGACAGTGCGATCGAGACTTCGTGGCCCACGCGCAGAAGTCGATTTTCGGCTCCCAGAAGAGATGTCCGTCGTCGTGCTGTCGATATCTGGCTCTGTGGACTGACGAGTTTGCCGACCACTGCGTTATGGGCCCCAAAATGGCCAGGAGACTCACCCCTCAGGTCCGGGAGCATCCTCACACCGCCACGACCACAGCAGACGCCCGCTAACGTAGCGCCACCTACGGGCCGGCGAGCAGAGCCACACGTTCTGCCCCTGCGGCCAGCTTTCGAGAGGAGCCCAAGGGACTCTTTTCTTTCTTTTCGTCCTCCTTGGAGTAAAACAGCCTCTGGGTGTCAGCCGGTGCTGTTATGTGACGTGAAGAATTCTCGGACAGAAGTGATATCTGATTTCTTTTCTTTTTTTAAAGGTATATTTTTATTGCTGTCAGAGAGGAAGGAAGAGGGAGAGAGAGAGAGAGAGAACCGTCCATGATGAGAGAATCACGGATCAGCGGCCTCCTGCACGCCCCACACCGGGGACTGAGCCGGCACCCAGGTCTGTGCCCTGACGGGAATTGAACCCGGGGCCCTTTATTCCACAGGCCGACCGACGCTCTATCCACTGAGCAAAACTGTCTAGGGCAACGTATGACCTTTTCAAAACGTGCCTTTATTTCTTCATTTCTGAGGGTTTTTTTTTTTTTTTAATATTTTGTATTAATTTCAGAGAGGAAGGGAGAGGGAGAGACAGAAACATCCATGATGAGAGAGAATCATGGATCGGGTGCCTCCTGCACGCCCCCTACGGGAAACCAACCCCAGGCCGGGGCCTGTGCCCTCACCTGGAATCAAACCGCAACCCCCTGGTTCTCAGGCTGACGCTCAGCCACCGAGTGCCTCCGCCGGCTGCACAGCCCGCTCCCTCCTCCCGCCCCCGGCCTCCCTCCCTCCTCTCACCGCTCTCTGCACAGTCCGCTCCCTCCTCCCGCCCCCGGCCTCCCTCCCTCCTCTCACCGCTCTCTGCACAGCCCGCTCCCTCCTCCCGCCCCCGGCCTCCCTCCCTCCTCTCACCGCTCTCTGCACAGCCCGCTCCCTCCTCCCGCCCCCGGCCTCCCTCCCTCCTCTCACCGCTCTCTGCACAGCCTGCTCCCTCCTCCCGCCCCCGGCCTCCCTCCCTCCTCTCACCGCTCTCCCTGGAGGCAGCTCCGGGAGAACCCCGAGACCTTGGGGGGGGGGGAGTGGGGGGGCAGCGCCCTCACCCTGGGGAGGAAGGGCGGGCTCCTCGGGGAAAAGCACCCCTTTTCCCCGGAAAAACCAGAGGAAACAAACCCACGGCTGCCTCTGTGAGAGAGGAGGGGGCTCCCCCTGACAGTCGCTTTGTCCATAGATTCCTGAGCAAACGGACACACGAAGCGCAGGCCCGTCCCCTCTTATCGACGCACAGCCCGCCTTCTCCTGCCACAGCCACGCCACCGGCTCTCCGGTCTCCGCCGGCGCCGCAGCCCGACCTCAGCCGCCGGCTGCCCGCGGTCCGCTTCTGGGAAGAAATCAGCCGGCCGGCGGGCGGAGGACAGAGCTGGCTCCGGGGCCGGCAGCGGGCGGCACGCCGGTTAACATCTGCCATGCCCGGCTCCGCTCACGTTCGTTATTCCAAGGGTAAAAAAGGAAGTTTTGCTTAATTTTTCTGGATCTTCCCGGGTCCCCGCAGCTTAACGCGGCGATTTGTCTAAGTGACGGTAATCGCCGGGCGGCGGGCCTCGTTAGCTGTGAAAGGAGCGGTGCCGAGGCCGGCGGAACCGGGCGGCGCGGCGGGCACCGGAGAGAATAATTACCGCAGTAATCAGTGTAATTCACCATAATGGCCGCGCTGAGTTTCACACCATAGCTCCGAGCACTTACGTTTAATGAAGGTAGTTTGTGCTTGTTTACTAAAAAGGTTTTTAGCAGAAAATCGATAATGTAACTTCAGTGTTTCTAATTGCAAATGCAATTATATTTTTTTTAAAGCCGCGGCTCAATGAGGATTTTGCAGGGAAAATTGAGGTGTGTGAGTGCCGGGGCGCACCGCTAATTAGTCTACCTGTGCATTAGCGCCCGCCTTCTCTCTATTCATCACGGCGCGCATTAAATGGATCCGCCGTCAGCGCTGCGGCTAGCTAATGGCGCGGACACGGAGCCTTCCCTGGACGCTCAGACCGGCGACAGCCCGTCAGCGGGAACCAGGCTTTCCCGGGAGAGGGGTCAGAGGTCATCCCGCAGACCCCACGGCGGTGGCAGGGCGCCCCGTCCACCATGGGGTGAGGGGTGCCCGCTCCCTTGGGGCCACTTCCGTGTGCCCCGTCCCAAGCCTGACAGCCACGCTGGTGGCGTGGGGGGGCCGGTGCTCTTCTCCGGGGGAAAAGCTTTTTAGAAAATCTTTCTTTATTGATTTCAGAGAGGAAGGGAGAAGGAGAGAGAGAGTTAGAAACACCAATGATGAGAGAGAGTCAGTGATCGGCTGCCTCCTGCAGGCCTCCCTGCTGGGGACTGGGCACCTGCCCTTGGCTGGAATCGAACCTGGGACCTTTCAGTCCACAGGCGGATGCTCTATCCACTGAGCCGCACTGGGCCTGTGAGGAGGGGCCTGCAGGCCTGAGCCCAGGGCTCTCTCATCCCAGCCTCCCTGACGTGACCGGGGGCAGCTGGCACCTCGCCCGGGACTGCCCCCCCAGGGGGTCCCTCGAACCCAGGGCCTGGGCACCCCTTCTGGGCCGTGGAGAGGCCCTGAGGCCTGTTCTTCTTCCCGCCCCGGGGCCTTCGCCGTGCTGGGCGGGGAAGGGCCATGTGACGGAGGAGACACGCCCCACACGGAGGGCTTGGGGCCGAGGCGTGGGACCCCAGGGGAGGGCCCCCATTGGCGGCCAGAGCCCTCCTCTGGGCTTGGGCAGCCGCTGGGACGCCGGCGGCGTGGCGGGCGGTTGGGCGTCAGTTCGATGCCGGTTCGATGCCGGGTCGATGCGGGGTTGGGCCCAGGCCAGGGGGGGGGCTCGGTCCCCGGTGGGGGACGTCGGGAGGCAGCCGATGGATGTCTCTCCCTGTCTCTCCCTCTTAAAGAAGCAGGGCCAATAGAGATACATTAAAAAAAAAAAAGCTAATGGGCGGCCTGCTTCCTTCACCCCTTTGGCGCGCGGCGGGGCACAGCCAGGGCCCGCCGGCCGGGCCCCCCTCTGGGCCCGGGGAGGCCGCCGGGCGCAGGGAAGCTCGGGTGCGGAGCGCTGACGTCACTCTCAGCCGAGGAGGAAGCATCGGGCGCAGAGCAGCCTCTAAGCAGAGACAAACAGCGGCGCCGGCCGCCCCCGTCGCCTCGCGTCTGCGTCCCCGCGGTGGACGCGGCCCTGGCTCCCACAACAGCAGCTCGCCGAGCCCCGCAATCAGGCCGCCATTATCCTGGCGGCGGCTGCGGCTCTGGGCGCGGACCGTGCGGTGGCTCTGAGCCGCCGTCCTTCCTTTTGAAGTCGGGGGGCCTGCCGCTCAGGGCTGTGCGGTGCCGGGCGGGGAGCCGCGTCCCCCGACGGGAGAGCCGAGCCCAGAGGCTGGCGTGTCGGAGGCTCACGTGACTCCCTGCAGCTCCTGCCGTCCCCCCAGAGACCCCGTGCTTCCTGGTTGGCGGCTCTGACAGCGGCGCGGGCCTGGCCCCGTGGGCACTGTGGTTGTGGGCAGGACCTGGCTCTGAGGGGTGCGTGCTGGCCACGGGCACGGGGCTCTGGCACACGCAGGGCTGAGGCTCGCGCCTGTGTGCGTCCTCTCAGGAATCCGCTTTCTCCCCGTTTCTTTCATTTCCGGGCGGACGTGGCTGGAGGGAAGAGGGTTTATGAGCAGGTGCCGCTCCGGGGACCTGCCGGGGGCAGCGTGAAGGCTGCAGCTGGGTCTCCAGGCAGCGATGGTGCCTCATGTGGGCAGTGATTGTGCGAGAGTGGGCAGGGTGGAGAGTGGGCAGGGTGGGTGGAGAGGGGGCAGGGTGGGCGGAGAGGGGGCAGGGTGGAGAGGGGGCAGGGTGGAGAGGGGGCAGGGTGGGTGGAGAGGGGGCAGGGTGGGCGGAGAGGGGGCAGGGTGGGCGGAGAGGGGGCAGGGTGGGCGGAGAGGGGGCAGGGTGGGCGGAGAGGGGGCAGGGTGGAGAGGGGGCAGGGTGGGCGGAGAGGGGGCAGGGTAGGCGGAGAGGGGGCAGGGTGGGCGGAGAGGGGGCAGGCAGCACAGGATCTGAGAAGGACGGTGTGACCGGGTGGGGGAATCGCTCACAGAGGGTCCCCGGAAAGCCAGCTGTCCGGCTGGGTCGACCAGCTGGCTCCTGCGTGGACCTGAAGGTGTGGGCATGTGAGGCCACAGTCACTGGCAAAGGGGTGCCTCCCTGGGCGTTCGGGCGCAGCTGCCACGTGGACAGACGTCAGGGGATCAAAGACGCAGGCGAGACGCCCGAGTGCCCAGGGCGCCCGCAGGTGCAGACAGAGCTCCCAGCAGCCACGCCAGGGAGCCGGCGGGGAGCAGCTCCGGGCGGGGGCGGCACGGGCACCGGCCCCCTCCCTCAGAGCCCCCCGCCCCCGGCTCACTCGTCTCCCCCCCTTCCCCGCACGGGCCCGCAGCCGCCGCGTGCCAGCCGGCGTGACAGATGACGTGCTCTGCGCGACGCCAGGAGCGGTCCGCCGTTGCATATTTATCGATCGCCAGATTCCGATAATCTGACGCCCGTCACGCTGACAGCCCGGCGCGGGGTCAGCTCGCGGGGCTAACGAGCTGCTGGCGAGATGGATGTGCTCTCCGCGCCCCCTCGCCAGCGGCCGGCGGGCGCCTCCCGTCGGGGCGGACGCTCCGGGACCTTTTCTGTAAAAAATACAAAGAGTTGACGTTCACGTGAAGCAAAGCCCCCAGCCACGGAGCCTCCGCGCTTTCACACGGAAATCTCATTACAGGCGGGCGCGGCGCCCGTGGCTCCATCCTGGCCGTGGGCGCCGGGTCTGAGGGGCGGGACGGATCCGCCCGGAGGACCGGAGGACCTGAGGACCAGAGGGAGGCTCACCGCCCTCGGGGAACGGGGCTTCTGGGCTCCGAGCTCCCCCGCCGGCCGCAGCGAGCAGCTGGCACGGGCGCAGCTCCCCGAGAAGAGAGAGTAGGGAGCAGCGTTCGCAAAGAGGACCCTGGCGGACGGGTGACATGGGGCAGGCGAGGCAGGGTCCCAGCCGGACCCGGAGCCCTTCGAAAGCCCCTCGCGGGCACATCTGTCTGTCCATCCACCTGTCCATCCTGCCCGAGGGCCACCGGATGGCTCTCCCGGGGGCGGGGTCCGTCCGTGGAACCGTGGGCATTCACCGGGCACAGCCTCACCGGGCAGCCGTGAGACCTGCGGGCCAGGGCAGTGTTGGAGAGCGGGCTGCATGCCTGTCTGGGCCGCCGAGGCCTTGGGCTCTTTGGGAAAGCAGAGGGGGTCTTGGTTTGGTGCCGCATCTCACAAAGGCGGTGCAGGCCAGTGGTGGGCAAACTGCGGCTCGCGAGCCGCATGCGGCTCTGTGGCCCCTTGAGTTTTTAGCGAAGGTCAGCGTAGGAGGACCCTAATTAAGTTAACACCAGCGCACCTACCTATGCAGCTTAAGTTTAAAAAATGTGGCTCTCAAAAGAGATTCCAGCCGTTGTCCTGTTGACATTTGGCTCTGGTGACTGATGAGTTTGCCGACCACCGGGCTAGGCGACGGGCTTCTTCACATCCACACGCCTGTCCCGGCTCTAGCCCGGCACGGACACCCTCAGGGATGGGGTTGTGGTACTGGGATGCTTCTTTCCAGGACTTTCTCCACCGCGAATCCCCGTGGCCAGCGCCAGCGTGGAGGAGCCTTAATCCATCACGATGCTTCTAGGCACGAACGTGGGAGACCGCCGGCCGGCATGGCTCGGGGTGAGCGTTGACCTGTGATCCAGAAGGTCGCGGCTTGGCTCCCGCCGGGACACAGGCCCCGGTGTGGGCTCGGTCCCCAGGAGGGGCTGCGCAGGAGGCCATGGTTCTCTCTCATCGTTGATGTTTCTACCTCTCCTCCCCTCTCCCTTCCTCGCTGAGATCAATTAAAAAAGAAGAAAAGAAAAGAAAGAAGAGAATTATGTACGAGAGACGCAAGTGAAAGCCACCCTGGGCAGTTTTAATTTAGGCAAATTACTATGGGGGAGTGGTTACCATGGCAACAGTGGACAATATGGTGTTTATGTTGCTATTGAGCTGCCTCGGGCTTCACTGGAACCCGGGAAGATGTCAGGGCGGAGGGCAGCCTCACGGCGGTCCCTCTCGGAGGGCTCGTGTTCACGGCTCGGCCTCTGGGACGCGGACAGCCGAGGGCGGGTGTGTGTTCACATTTCCTACCCCAGCCGCCCCTGTCAAAGCCGGGGGAGGGTGTGTGTGTGTGTGTGTGTGTGTGCGCGCACATGGAAGTCGGGAGGGACCTGATCTCTGAGGTGCAAAAGCTTCTCCTCGCGTGTGAAAACTAACATTCCCCTCTGACCACGCTGAGCTGTGAGCGGCACGGAATGGGGGACACCGCCGAAACCGGTGTGGCTCAGTAGTAGAGCGTCGGTCTGCGGACTGAGGGGTCCCGGGTTCGATTCCAGTCAAGGGCATGTACCTTGGTTGGGGGCATATCCCCGGTAGGGGGGTGTGCAAGAGGCAACTGGTCGATGTTTCTCTCTCACCGACGTTTCTAGCTCTCTATCCCTCTCCCTTTCTCTCTGTAAAAAATCAATAAGATATTTTAAAAAAAGAAAAAGAATGGGAGACACCTGTGTGCGGGCACCCCTCTTCCCTGGGGGGAGGGGCGGGGCTGCGGCGGCCATTTCTGCACGGGCGGCCGAGCAGAGACAGGACAGCCCCCCTCAGCTCCCCTCAGGGAGCCCGGAGAGGGTGTGCCCAGAGAGGGTGAGCCCGGAGAGGGTGCGCCCAGAGAGGGTGAGCCTGGAGAGGGTGAGGCTGGAGAGGGTGCGCCCGGAGAGGGGGAGCCCGGAGAGGGTGAGGCCGGAGAGGGGGAGCCCGGAGAGGGTGAGGCCGGAGATGGTGAGCCCGGAGAGGGTGAGCCCGGAGAGGGGGAGCCCGGAGAGGGTGAGGCCGGAGAGGGGGAGCCCGGAGAGGGTGAGGCCGGAGAGGGTGCGCCCGGAGAGGGTGAGGCCGGAGAGGGGGAGCCCGGAGAGGGTGCGCCCGGAGAGGGTGAGGCCGGAGAGGGGGAGCCCGGAGAGGGTGAGGCCGGAGAGGGTGAGGCCGGAGAGGGGGAGCCCGGAGAGGGTGAGGCCGGAGAGGGTGAGGCCGGAGAGGGGGAGCCCGGAGAGGGTGAGTCCGGAGAGGGTGCGCCCGGAGAGGGTGAGGCCGGAGAGGGTGAGGCCGGAGAGGGGGAGCCCGGAGAGGGTGAGGCCGGAGAGGGGGAGCCCGGAGAGGGTGAGTCCGGAGAGGGTGCGCCCGGAGAGGGTGAGGCCGGAGAGGGTGAGGCCGGAGAGGGTGAGGCCGGAGAGGGGGAGCCCGGAGAGGGTGAGGCCGGAGAGGGTGCGCCCGGAGAGGGGGAGCCCGGAGAGGGTGAGCCCGGAGAGGGTGAGCCCGGAGAGGGTGAGCCCGGAGAGGGGGAGCCCGGAGAGGGTGAGCCCGGAGAGGGGGAGCCCGGAGAGGGGGAGCCCGGAGAGGGTGAGGCCGGAGAGGGTGCGCCCGGAGAGGGTGAGGCCGGAGAGGGTGCTCCCGGAGAGGGGGAGCCCGGAGAGGGGGAGCCTGGAGAGGGTGAGCCCAGAGAGGGGGAGCCCGGAGAGGGTGAGGCCGGAGAGGGGGAGCCTGGAGAGGGTGAGCCCAGAGAGGGGGAGCCCGGAGAGGGTGAGCCCAGAGAGGGGGAGCCCGGAGAGGGTGAGGCCGGAGAGGGGGAGCCCGGAGAGGGGGAGCCCGGAGAGGGGGAGCCCAGACCTGAGCAGGGAGGCCTTTGTGGTCTCGGGCCACAGGTGCTGCCTGTGCTCAGCGAGGCGGCCGGGGCCAAAGACGCCAGCTCCGGGTTCCTGTGAGCCCGGCCGTGTGGCTCAGCGGGTGAGCGCCGACCTATGAACCGGGAGGTCTCGCCTGGGTGGTCACTCGATCCCCAGTGGGGGGTGTGCAGGAGGCAGCCTGTCAATGATTCTCTCTCATCATTGATGTTTCTCTCTCTCTCCTGTCCTCTCGGAAATCAATTAAAAATAGTTTTATATATAAAAGGCTAAGTGACCAACCGTCTGTCCATTCACCTGAGCGACCGGCCGGCTGGTACGCATGACGTGCACTGGCAACTTAAAAATGAACGTCGACTTGTGCAGGCGGGATGCATATAAAGCTCTCGCTGGTGCCAATCGCACGTGTGTGTCTCCATCTGTCATTGTCGATCGGGAATGTGGTCATTTTGTTGGCATTCTGAAGCTGGAAGGTGGCGGCGTCGTTGACAGAATATGTCTGGAGACAGCTAGGGCACAGCGCACCTCTGAGGCCAAAAAGCCGGCGGGGTGGACAGAACGTATCTGAAGGCCAGCTGTTGTTTTTATGTCGTGTCTTTGTTGTTATTGCTTATTTATTAACCAATTTATATGTTATTGTCATACACATCTCACTAATTTTCTTTCTCTCTGACACTTCTATTATAGAGAAATGGCGAACAGCAATATTATAATATTTCTTCTAATCCATTTCCTTCCGATGTGCACGAATCCGTGCACGGAGCCGCTGGTGTGTCTGTAAGAGATTGCTGAGATTTCACGAGCGGCAGTTGTTGGCGTTGTCCTGGGCACCGGCAGGAAGCAGGGAGCGCGGTGGGGAGGTGGAACCCAGTACGCACTTGGCTGGGGTTGGGGCGCCCCATCTTCGGGGGGGCCCCCGGACTCGGTCCGAGAGCTGCCTCTTGTCGGGGGCGGAAAGCCCTGTGGCCCTCAGTTCCCTGGTTCCTGGGACGAGGCCGGAGGGGGCCTCCCTGGCCGGGTCAGGGCCAGACCCCGTGTCTGCTGTGCCAGGAACCCCTCAGATTCCCACAGCTCCCGCCCAGGCGGCTAAAACGCCGTCACCTCCGTGGGCAGCGTTTCCAGTTCCGTTCCTGCGCGGTGACCACGCACTGCCCGTGGCCAGCGCCCTCCGCCGCCCCGTGGGAGGGAAGGTGAGTGAATGTAAAAGAAACTCCCCCAAAGCCATCGCCGTGGGCGTCGGGAGCGGAGGCAGAAACTGGGGCTGCCGACGAGATGAGGTCCCCACTCTGCCGGGCGGCACTCCCGGTGCCCAGCAGGAGGGGCACGGAGGCCAGGGCGACGGCTGGCAACTGCATTCAACCAGCTCTTAACTGCGGGCGGAAGCCCCTGTGACACGCGGGACGCACCGGGCACCGCGCGAAGGTTCTGCCATTAAAAAAAAAAAAAAAAAAATATATATATATATATATATATATATATATATATTTCAGTTATTTTTTTACAGAGAGAAAGGGAGAGGGATAGAGAGCTAGAAACATCGACGAGAGAGACACATCGATCAGCTGCCTCCTGCACACCCCCCACCGGAGGTGTGCCCGCCCATCAAGGTCCATGCCCCTGACCGGAATCGAACCCGGGACCCTTCAGTCCGCAGGCCGACGCACTATCCACTGAGCCACACCGGCTTCGGCCGTTCCTGCCATTTGGGGCTTTGCATCGCTTACCGAACCCGTCAGCTGTCGGTGTGAGCCGGGGCTGAGCAAAGTGCCCGTAACACCGGGGCCCTCTGCCCGCCCCCCCCCCCCAGGCCCGCCGCTGACGGAGGGCTTTTAATCTCACAGTCCGGCCCCCACCCACCGCAGGCGGTACACAAAGGGCCCCCTCGGCGGGTCAGCCGTGCGGCCCCCGCCGCCCCGCCCCTGGAGCCTCGCACAAAGCGTGCCGGGCCCTCTGCTCGTTTGCGGGCTCTGTGCAGCGGGGTTTAATAGCAGGTATTACTGCCGCCGCGGTAATTAAGGACCTTAGTCAATAAGACGGAATGGATGGCCACACTTGCTGTAATCAGCGGGCTCTGGAGGGCCGGGAGGGAAGGGGGGGGAGGCAATCATCCTGTGAATAAGTGCCCCCCCGCCCCCGCCCGGCCGCCGGAATAATAATTCCCCCAGCGGCGAAAGTGCAGGAATAAAAGTGCTTATCCCGGAGCCGGTGATTCTTTTTGGGACTTTTTATTTACTCTGCTGAGCTTTCCCGTTTGCTCGGGGCTGCGTGTGATGGAGTATTGTTTAACCAGGCGGGCGGGGGGCGGCGGGCGGGGGGCGGGGGGAATGCTAACCAGGTGGCGGGCCGCCCCGCTGGACGGTGGACAGCGTGCGGCGGATCAATTATTTCTCCGCGATAAAAAAAAAAAGAATAAAGAATAAAGAATAAAGAATAAAGAAAAGGGAAAAGGGAGAAGAAAAGGAACAACACAAAACCAAGTGTCTCGTGAAGAGGCGCGATGCTGCCGAGCGTCCGTCCCCGCTCGGAGTCATTCAGCCTAAATGGGCCGCGGGCGGAGGCGGGAAGTGAACTCGGGGCGCCTCGTCCCCCGCCTCCTCCCTAATGCACCGATAAATGGCCCGGCGAGGGGGCGGGCGGGAGGGGCCCGGGGGGCCGGCGGCCGCGATTCAAAGGGACCTTCAAGGTGTGTGCCCGCGGTAATTGGAGAGGCCCTGCCTTTTACCGGCTCTAACAAGCGCGAGGCTTTCAATGATGCTGAGTGCCAGCTCTTTATCCGCCTCTCCCTCTCTCACGCAGCTCCGGCCACTCCGCCGCCGCTAATGCCCGGAAAACTTCTCCCTTTAATCATCCGGGCGGCGGCCAGCCCGCGCCTCTCCCGCGGCAATTACGGCGGCGGAGAGGGAGCCGTGCGGCCCCAGCCGGGGACGTGACAGGGACGCGTGTCAGGGGAGGACGGGGGCCAGTTTTAAAAAATATGTATATATTTCTCATTTGTTTCAGAGAGGAAGGGAGAGGGAGAAGGAGGGAGAAGCATCCATGATGAGAGAGAATCACGGATCGGCTGCTTCCTGAACGCCCCCCACCGGGGATGGAGCCCACACCCCGGGCCTGTGCCCTGACCGGGAATCAGAGTTGGACGCTCAGCCCTGAGCCCTGCCGGCCAGGCCTGGGCTCTTTCTCATGTCTCTCCTCCCTCCTCCCCCTCCCCCTCCTCCCCCTCCTGCCCCTCCTCCTCCCCCTCCTCCCCCTCCTCCTCCCCCTCCTCCCCCTCCTCCTTCTCCCCCTCCTCCCCCTCCTCCCCCTCCTGCCCCTCCTCCTCCCCCTCCTCCCCCTCCTCCCCCTCCTCCTCCTTCTGCTCCCCCTCCTCCCCCTCCTTTCCTTCCTTCGTGGATCCCATGTCCAGAGTCGCCATAAAAGGGCCGACGGTGCCGCTGGGAGACGGGGCTTCATTTTTTCCTCCAGAAAAATGGCAGCGGTTTCCTGTAGCGAGTGCCCAGCTCGCCTCTCTAAAAGGGTTTTATTACCGAGCGCCCGGGGCCCGCGCGTCCGACATCCGTCTGCCGGCCGGGCAGGGACAGGGGGCCGCCACCCGCCCGCGCCTGGTGTCTGCGGATCGCCGGCGGTTAGGGGCCGCGGCCGACGTCCTCTCCCCCGTGGGGGCCCTCGGGGCCGCCTCTAACGCAGGAGCCCTGTGGTCCGAGTGGTTTGTGCCGCGACCCTCAGCACGGCGACGGTCTCAGGGACCCTGCGGTTTTCCAGGCCGCCTCCCGCACGCGCTCCGAGGAGAGCCACACCAGGACACCGCCCCTGCGCCCGGCCCCAGGACACTGCGAGGGCCGCCAGCTGAGCGCTCTCCTGGGCCGGGCTGGCCGGAGGGTCCCCCGAGGCCTCAGGCCAGCTCGGGGATGGGCCTCGGGAGACGGCAAAGCCTGCTTCCAGAGCTGGGGGACAGAGCGCACAGGCCGCTCAGCTCCTGCGCAGGCGGAAGGGCCCGGGGAGCCGGTGTGCCCCAGGGAAGCCGCAGAGGAGGCCCCCCCAGCCTTCCCGGCTCCCCGGGGTTCCAGCCCCTTCTCGCCGAGGCGGGTCCTCACGGGCGGTGGCCCTGGTTCTGCTGGACATCGCCCGGGAGAGAGCGCAGCGGAGGGAGGGCGGGGGGGAGTGTGTCTGCGAGAATCACAGAGACTCCGGCCGGCTGCGGCGAGCATCGCCCTGAGAGCGGGAGGCCATGGCTGATTCCGGCCAGGGCACAGCCCGGGCTGCCGGCTCCACCCTCTGTGAGGGGAGGGCAGGAGGCAGCCGACCCGTGATTCTCTCTCATCGTTGTTGCTTCTTTCTTTTTCCTCCTTTGGTTAACCCTCACCTGAGGATATTTTTCTGTTGATCTTTCAGGGAGAGGGAAAGACCCAGAGAAACCTCATGAGAGAGAAACACGGTGATTGGTCGCCTCCTGCAGGCGCCCTGACCAGGGCCCCAGGCTGGGGAGGTCCGTGCCCTCGGCCAGAATCGAACCCAAGGCTCTTTGGTCCGCAGGTCTACCCACTGGACCACACTGGCCAGGGCCAATTTGCTGTTTCCACCTCCCTCTCCCCGGCCCTCTCCCCCTCCCTCTGAAATCAGCAAAAACACATTTTAAAAATCATTGCTCCTGGGCACGAGACGGAAGGCGGCCGGTCCCCACGCCAGCCTCCCCGTGAGCGGCACACGGGAAAGGCATAGCCGAGCAGGTGGGATTTAAAACGAACGGGGAACCAGCAGCTGCCTGGGCGAGGCGTCGGCCTCCGCTCCGCTTCAGGCCCGTCCCCGCGGCTCCAGCCCCATTGCCTTTGTCCGCGAGCTGCCGCCTCCGCCGCCCCCGAGCTGAGTGAGGCGCCACGTGGGCCTGGACCGGGGTCAGAGGTCAGCATAACATCGTTTCCCGGGAACGGCCGGGAGCGGCCGGGCCCTGGACGTTCCGTCTGAAGCTGCCCAGCGAGGGCGCTGAGACCGAAAGGGTCTGGGGTTTGAAGTGGGGGCGCGTGCCTCTCGGCCGATTGTCCGGGGGGCGCGTGGGCCTGAGAGGCCGAGGGGCAAGTTAGCGACGGCGCGGCCGGTGCCGTGGTCGCCGACTCCTCGGCGGCCGCAGTCCGTTCCCGAGGCCGGGATTCCGACCCGGGCGTCACGCGGAGGGAAATCATGGGCTTCGGAGACGGCGTCGGGCTCCAGGCTGCCTCCCTCACTGCTGCGTGCGGACCTCAGCCTCCCCATCGGGGGTGTGGGCTGAGGGGGTGAGTGTCCTCAGCTGCGTTTTGCAGGAATAAGGAGGTTCAGCGTTGGTGTGGGCTGAGGGGTCCCGGACAGAGCGAGCGAAGGGAGCACGCAGGGCTGTCTGGGGCCGCGGGTCTCCGGCTTCGAAACAGGGGGCTCCCGTCCTGCCCCCCCACCTCCCAGACACGCCGTGCACACGGCCGCGCCCTCGGCAGCGACCCCCGGGCTGTCTGCCGGACTCGGGCTCGGGTTCGGACGCGGGGCTCCCGGGAGGTCCCTCCCGATGCCGGGAGCGTCCGTGCCGGCTCCCTGACCCTCATCTTTCAAGGAAAAGAACTATCCGTGGGCCGTGCCGGTTATTATTTATTTTAAATGGACTTTCAGAGAGAGAGGAAGGGAGAGGGAGAGAGGGATGGGTTCATTGCACCTCATCCTGTCTAATCGAGAGGGGATATGCTGATTGACCATCACTCCGTCACAAAGGTGGCTGCACCCTTCCTGAGGCCAAGTTCCCATCAGGAGCCTTAGCGAGCAATCTGCAGGGACCTGAGGCTACGCCCTCCCCTGCCTGGCGGGACCTCAGGCTACGACCCCACCCAGTGGGGCTTGATGGGGGACCTCAAAGTGCACCCCCAGTGCTGGGCCGGGAACTCAGGCTGCGCC
Organism: Nyctalus aviator; assembly: GCA_036971965.1. Lineage (NCBI taxonomy): Eukaryota > Metazoa > Chordata > Mammalia > Chiroptera > Vespertilionidae > Nyctalus > Nyctalus aviator. The sequence goes on from CM072933.1 coordinate 947,694, forward strand.
CCCTGCCCAGCGGGCTTGACAAGGGTGTGATTTTGAGGTGCATGTGGGTCCCCCTTTCAATGTGCACGGATCCCAGCGCCGGGCTGGCGTTAGCGGGAGAGCAGGCGCTCAGCGGCCGGGCCAGCACCCACCAGTGACGGAGCCACTCGCTCCGTTCCTTCCCCGTCAGGGCTCAGGCCTCTCCTCCCTGTGGCTCCCGCGGGTGGGGTGCAGGGAGGGAGGTAACATTAACCTGCACCCCGTTTCCTGTCGGACGTCTCCGTGGACGCGGGCGCCGGCGGCACGCTGACCCGGCCGCACCGGCAGCAGACACCGCGCCCCCCTCCCTCCCTTCCACTCCCCCCCCCCCCCCCCCCCGCGGAGGCCTCGCCCCAGTCCCGCCGCACGGCAGAGCCTTCCGCCCGGCATTCCCTGATACAGGTTTCTAGAAGGACGGGCGTTCTCCGGCACAACCACAGCCCGCGGGGGTGTCAGTCAGCCGAGGGGCGTCAGACCCCAACACTCGGCGGCTCCTTGGCGCACGTTCCCGTCTGTCCCTCCGTCCGTCTGTCCGTCCGTCCCTCCGTCCGTCTGTCCCTCCGTCCGTCCGTCTGTCCCTTCATCCCTCTGTCCCTCCGTCCGTCTGTCCCTCCGTCCGTCTGTCCCTCGTCCTTCTGTCACTTCATCCCTCTGTCCCTCCGTCCGTCTGTCCGTCTGTCCCTCCATCCGTCTGTCTGACCCTCCGTCCGTGGTCAGGGACCGGCTCCCCCAGGCCAGCGGAGGACTGGCCGGTCAGGAAAGGAGGCGGGAGCCGTGCTGGGTGGGTGGGAGGCACTGCCCTCAGGGCCGGCCTGATTGGGGTCAGAGGTCGGCCTGAGGCTGGGTGTTCATTTTTGGGCAAATCCTGGGACCTCTGCGGAGCCCTGAACGCCTTTGATCCAGTTCATCCCCAGTGCACGTCTCGCCCACAAGCCACGGACTCGCTGGACACAGGCCGGCTGCCCACAGACTGTCCTGCCCAGGGTCCCCTGCTTCCCGGTGTCTGCTCTCTCCTGTCTGGTGCCAGTGGTGTCTGTCCCCTCGATGGGCTCCATCAGCCTGTTTGGGGCAAGAACACGTCATGGGGTGTTTGGTTCTCTCTCTCTCTCTCTCTCTCTCTCTCTCTCCAGGCTGTGGGATGGGGCCCGGGACGGGTGCTCTGGGCGAGCGCGGGTCTGCCCGTCCCCTCGGCGGTGTCCACCAGGACGCCGGCCGGCCGGGATGTGGCCGCTGCTCGGTGCCCTCCCGCTGCCCGCCCCCCTCGGGACGGATGAGACGCCCGGGCCAGGACGCTCTGTTCTAATGACAAGGCCAGGAAATGCCCGGCATCAATCTCCACTCACCCGTGGCAGGGCCCGCAGTGAAGATGAGGGATAGTGGGAGCTTAACCCGCGCTCATTACGCTCCTAATTGCATTCTGTGGTCCTGGTTCCCGCGCGGCGGCTCCTGTCAGGCTGAGAGAGACGGACAGCCCGGTCTCCGCTCCCCGTGCCGTCCGCGGGGCCCGCGCTGGAAGGCTCCGTTCCGGTCCTGGGCACGGACCCGGCCCTCGTTGGGGCGTGTGCGGGAGGCAGTCGCTGTTTCTCGCACATCGAGCTTCTCTCTGGCTCCCCCTCTTTCCCGCTCTCTCCGAACACCAGTGAAAAGCACCCTCAGGTGAGGATGAACAGAAACACAAAAAGCTCGGGGGCCGGAGGGGGCACGGTCCCGTCTCCCCGTCTCTCTCCGTCTCCTGGATCGAGCTTCCCGACGGCTCAGGCCCAGCGCCAGGAACCGGCCACGCTGCTGCCGGCGGGACCTGTGTGGTTCTGATTGGTTTTTAGACGTAACAACTCGGTTTGAAAATAAGTCCAGCCCCCACTGCGTGGCTCAGGGGCTGAGCATTGCCCTAGGAACTAGAAGGTCAGGGTTCTATTCCCGCTCAGGGCACAGGCCGGGGATGTGGGCTCGGTCCCCAGTGGGGGACGTGCAGGTGGCAGCCCATCCATGATTCTCTCTCCTAACGAATGTTTCTGCCTCCCCCCCTCCCTCTCCCCCTCTCCCTCCCTCTCCTTCTCCCTCTCCCCCCCCTCCCTCTCCTTCTCCCCCTCCCCCTCCCCCTCCCTCTCCCTCCCTTCCTGAAATCAATAACAAAATATTTTTTAAAATTAAAATAAATCCACAGCCACAGACAAGGCTGAGATCGGAAGAGCGAACACAGATGAAGCCGGAAAGAGAAGGTGGACGTTTGCCTTAGACTCGCCGGGAAGTGGGAGCAGCCCCAACGGAGGCTGCAGAGCTTTGCTCGAACCCGCAGCTGCGCACACAGCCGTCCGTCCGTCCGTCCGGCTGTCCCCTCCCCGGCCTGAGTCAGCCTCGCCGGCTCCAGCCGCCGCTCGCCACGGGCCCGGAGGGGAGCGACCTTCCCAATCGTCCTTTTAATGGACGCGGAAGATGCCGGCTCAGATGAGCGAAGTCTTTTGTCAGAGAGCCTTTGTCTGGGGATATATTTAACCTCCCGCGTCATCGGACTGCGAGCCCGTTCGGAGCCGAGAGCCTCGCTCTCCCAGCAGAGGGCATGGCTCTGGCAAAGGGCATGTGGCTCCCGCATTGTCTCGTTGCCGGGCAAAGCCGCGGCGGAGCGGAGTCTCGCCGGGTCCGCCGTCCGGTTGCACAGAAACTGCTTCGCGATCAGAGGAGCCGCCCACAGAGGACTCGGCCGGGACGGCTGGCCGGGGAGGACTCGGCCGGGCCTGGGGGGCCGGGCCTCGGGGCCGCCCAGACGCCGCGGGGTCCCTGCGCGGACAGGTCTGCGGCGTCTGGGAGGAGGCCTGGGCCGCTGGGAACCCGGTGCCCCTGGGGGCCTGGCCGAGGCGCCCCGGGGTTCCAGTTAGCGTTTGCCGCCCGTCTGCTGCGTGAACCCGCAGGTCACTCAGCCTCCGTCCCGAGCTTCCGCTTCTTATTTGTGAAATCACGGTGAAGCCCTGGCCGGGGGAGAGAGCCTCGGGACCCGGGTTCGATCCGGTCAGAGCACACCCAGGTGCAGGCTCCATCCCCAGTGGGAGGCATGCCGGGGGCAGCCGGTCATGGATGTTTCTCTCTCTCCCTCTCCCTCCCTTTCTAGCATCAATAAAATTATATTGAAATTATAAAGATAAACAAATAAAGGGAAAGTAGGTTTCTGCCGTGTGGAGCTCATTTCGGTCCAAATGGGATGCTGTCTTCGCACAGCGCTGGGCACACAGACACCTCCGTCCCTCATTCCCTCCTTCCCGCTCACCCCCACCCGGAGCAGCGTGCAACCGGTGGAAAGAGCCAAACAAAAGCTGTGTCTGTGTGAGAGAGTACGTGAGTGTGTGAGTGTGTGTATGAGTACGTGTGCCTGAGTGTGTTTATGGGTGTGAGTGCATGTGAGTGTGTGTTTGAGTGAGTGTATGTGAGCGTGAGTGTGTGTGTGTGTCTGTGTGACTGTGTGTGAGTGTATGTGAATGAGTGTGTTAGTGTGTGTGTGAGTGTGTATGTGAGTCTGTGAGTGAGTGTGTGTGTGTGTGTGAGTGTGTGTGTGTGTGAGTGTGTGTGTGAGTGTGTGTGAGTGTGTGTGTGTGAGTGTGTGTGAGTGTGTGTGTGTGAGTGTGTGTGTGTGAGTGTGTGTGAGTGTGTGTGTGTGAGTGTGTGTGTGTGTGAGTGTGTGTGTGTGTGAGTGTGTGTGAGTGTGTGTGAGTGTGTGTGTGTGAGTGTGTGTGAGTGTGTGTGTGTGAGTATGTGTGTGTGTGAGTGTGTGAGTGACGGGGAGCACCTGCTCCTCACTCTGCCGCGGAAAGCTGCTGCTTCTGATTGCCTCCTGCCTCTGAGGCCGCCCATGATGGTCTCCTCTCCAGCCGTGCGGGATGCGGCCGATGGGGTTGGTGCTTGGATTCGGGAAGAACATAAATCAGTGAGTCGGTGGCAGCGGATTCCCATATCCCCACGTGTGAGCGCAGCTGCGGGGCCTGGGTGGACATTCAAGTCCCTTTCGGGTCCCGGGCGATCCGGAGTGCAGCCGGGGGGCCCGGAGCTCAGCAGACGGTCCCTCCGCGCCGGGGGACGGACCAGCCGTGGGGAGAATGTACGTGGGAAAAGCAGGAGACGGTGCGGAGAACTCACAGCCGGGGAGGCCCCTTCACGGACCAGAAACGGCCCCGCCCCGCCGGCGAGGTGGCTCAGGGGTTGAGCAGTGACCTAGGACCCAGGAGGTCAGGGTTCGATTCCCGGTCAGGGCACAGGCCCGGGTTGTGGGCTCCATCCCCAGTGTCGGGCGTGCAGGAGGCAGCTGAACAAGGATTCTCGCTCCTCATGGATGTTTCTCTCCCTCTCCCTCTCCCTTACTCTGAAATCAGTAAAAAATATGTTTAAAAAGCAAAGAAATGGGGCCAAATGGGCGCCGAGGGCAGCGGGCGGGCGGCGGTTTCTGACGTGCAAACTGGGCGAAGGCGGCCCTGGCTTCCCTCGCCGGCCTCCTAAGAGCCTCCAGATGCGCCTCCCCCAGCGGGCGGCGCCGGCGGACAGGGACGCGGTAATGGAACTGGAAACGGGAGTGACTGCACCTCGCCCCTCCGCTCCGGGCCCTCACTGCGGGCTGCGCTCCGATAAACGTGAGTGGCAGCGGCAGTAACTGTTCGTCACGTTCATAAAACGGGAACGAGGAGGCGGTGCGGGAGACAGCTGCCTGCGCCCCGCGCCCCGCGCCCCGCGCCCCGCACCCCGTACCCGGGCCGCCGTCAGCAGCACGGGCGCCGGGAGCCGGGACGGCGGGCGGTGCGCGAGGCTGAGGTGGCCTCCGGACAGGACAGGAGCCCTATCCCCCCCCCCCAATAACCCTTCCTCCCATAACCCTCCCCCCCATAAACCCCCCCATAACCCTCCCCACCCTCTAACCCTCCCCCCATAACCCTCCCCTACATAACCCCCCCATAACCCTCCCCGCCCTCTAACCCTCCCCCCCATAACCCTCCCCCCATAACCCTCCCCCCCATAACCCTCCCCCCTATAACCCTCCCCCCATAACCCTCCCCCCTATAACCCTCCCCCCTATAACCCTCCCCCCATAACCCTCCCCCCTATAACCCTCCCCCCCATAACCCTCCCCCCATAACCCTCCCCCCCATAACCCTCCCCCCATAACCCTCCCCCCTATAACCCTCCCCCCCATAACCCTCCCCCCATAACCCTCCCCCCATAACCCTCCCCCCCATAACCCTCCCCCCATAACCCTCCCCCCCATAACCCTCCCCCCTATAACCCTCCCGCCCTATAACCCTCCCCCCTATAACCCTCCCCCCATAACCCTCCCCCCTATAACGCTCCCGCCCTATAACCCTCCCGCCCAGCCGGGCTTCCGGCCTCGAGCTGTGCTCACTCCCCTTCGCTTGGCCCTTCTGCAGGAGCCTGCTCCTCGGAGGCCTGTGTCCGGCCCGTGCCCTGACCCGGAAGCGAACCCGGGACCGCGGGCTCCCAGGGGGAGGCTCACCGCGGAGCCACACCGGCCAGGCCGCTGCTCCTCTGAAAGAACAACAGCAAGAAATGTATGAGACGCTCTTTTCTTCCCGATGGAAAGGAGTGACACGCGCGGGGCCGCGGCCTGACCCCCTGGGGAGAGGCCCGGACACGCGGACACAGCACGCGGCCGCCGCTCCAAGGGATGCACCGCCGGCCTGCGCCGCCTCCTTCCAGCCTTCCTTCCGCGCCGCGCTCCAGGCGTGGCGCCCGGGACAGGGCTCCGCGGTGCCTCTGTCCGAGGGCCGTGAGTCCGAGCACGCATGAGCCAGGAGAGCCGTTCTGTTCCCTGAGCACACGCGAGGCCACATGCCATCTGTCCACGTGCGGGGGCATGTGGACACGGGGGGGCATGTGGACACGGGGGGGCATGTGCACACGGGGGGGCATGTGCACACGGGGGGGCATGCGGACACGGGGGGGCATGTGGACACGGGGGGGCATGTGGACACGGGGGGGCCTGTGGACACGGGGGGCATGTGGACACGGGGGGCATGTGCACACGGGGAGGCATGTGCACACGGGGGCACATGTGGACACCCGGGGGGCATGTGCACACGGGGGCGCATGTGGACACAGGGGGGCATGTGGACACGGGGGGGGCATGCGGACACGGGGGGGCATGTGGACACGGGGAGGCATGTGGACACGGGGGGGCATGTGGACACAGGGGGGCATGCGGACACGGGGGGGCATGTGGACACGGGGGGGCATGTGGACACGGGGGGGCATGTGGACACGGGGAGGCATGTGGACACGGGGGGGCATGTGGACACAGGGGGGCATGTGGACACGGGGGGGCATGTGGACACGGGGGGCATATGCACACGGTGGGGGGCGCCCAGGAAGCCCCGCCCCCGCAGACTGGCTCCCGGGGTGTCACAGAGCAGAGGCTGAGGGGCCCCGGGGCCCTATGTGAGGGACCGTGAGGCCCCCCATGGCTGCCCCGGCCCGATTACTGCCCCCCCCGCCCCGGGGCAGCCTGCTCTTCGCGCCTCGGCCCTCTGGGGGCGCCTGGAGCGGAGCTGGGAGTGGACACGGCCCCCGGCTCTGCACACGCCGCTTCCGCACAGACGCAGGCTCGCCATCCAGCTAATTTCCCCAATAAAATGATTAAAACCGTTATTATTGTCAGGCCGTTTTTTATTAGGAAAACCTTTAACACGTTAATTATTCGGGCCCTCGGAGCACTCCATCTCGGAGGGGCCCCTCGGCCGGAGGCACCGCTCAGCTCCGTCCTCACGCCGGCCCCGGGCCCCAGCATTTAGGCGAATCCGACTTTAATTCCCAGCCTTTCATCTTCGGAATCAGCCGCTCCTCCCGCCCCCGCCCGCCCCTCCACAATGTCCTCATTAACCGGCGGCTCCGCGGACGCGTTTCAAAGGGAGATTGGCCGCTCCGAGCCGGCTGCATTAGGGAAGATTAAAGTGCATTACAATACCCGTCCTGCCCTGTTTCCCCGCGCAGAGCGGTCAGTTTTAACACGTCTTCGCCTCTCCCTCTTTCATCTGCCGGGAGGGGCCGGGCTCCGCGGGCGCGGACACATTGTCTGCCGCGGCGGAGAGCCCCAATCGCTCCGACATCAAACGCACGAGCACGCCGGCGAGCCGGGCCGGGGCAGGTACTTCATCTCCTTAATTGTCGGTGATTATTCCCCGGATTCAGGGCGGCCGCTCTGCCGGCGCGGAGCCGGGCTGCCGGCCGAGGCCAGGGCGGTGGAGCCGTGTCCGCGGCCGCCCCGGCCCCGAGCTCGGTCCGTGACCGCAGGTGACACGGTGCGCGGACGGACGGACGGGGCCCCGGCTCTCACGGCCCCGGGCAGGCGCCCGCCGTGTCGGTAGCGGGCAGCGCAGCCCGGGCCAGGCCTGTGTGACTGCGAATCCTCACGGAGGGCATTTTCCCGTTGATTTCAGAGAGAGCGGCAGAGAGAGAGGGAGAGCCAGAGAGGAACACGGCCATGTATGTGAGAGACACGCATCGATGGGCTGCCTCCTGCACAGCCCCGACTAGGACCCCGGAGGCACCTGCCCTGGACCAGAATCGAACCCGGGACCCTTCGGTCTGCAGGCCGACGCTCTGTCCACTGAGCCACACCGGCCGGGACCGGCTCGTGCCTTTGTGTGTCAGCCGCCTCCCATCTTGTGAAACAGTCAGAGGCGTGACGGCGTTCTCAAGCTGGAACCAGGGAGGTGGGGCGGGTTAAGATTTGAGTTTATTTCTGTTTTTTGTGCGTCAGCGAGGTCAAAGCCGCCGGGCGCCCCTCGGGCTGAAGTTTGGACTGGGTGTGCCATCCATCTGTCAGCCGCCCCCTCTCAGGAGCCCCTGCCCCTGCCCCGCCCCCCGCCCCACCTCAACGAATGCAGCCTCGCCGGGCGCCGCGTCTGCACACAGTTCGGGACGTTGGCAGGAACCGGGAGGAGAGGGCAGAAGACAGATTTTATGAGAGCCCAATCATGGGGTGTGGGTTTTAGGCAATAAGCAGGTAGCCTGGTTTTCTCCGAAGAAAAAAGAAAATAATGGAAAAGTGTAACATTCACTCGGAGGCCTCAGAGGCATAAAAAACCCAATTCCAGCTGTTATAGGTCCCGGCAGGAGTCTACAAAAGGACTAAGCTTTTTAAGTAAGAAAACCAGGTTCTCGCCCACGGGCCCTGTCACGGCCGCCTAATGGATGAAACTCTTTGGATATAAATATGCTGCTCACTCCGCGGCTCCGGCTTCCATAAAATATAACCTTTTTATGATTTACGAGCCGCAGCAAAACCCGAGGATGGATTTCTGGTTCTGAATTGGTTGGATGTCAACAAGAAAAATACAGATAACATATCGAGGCAGCGGGCGTTAATGCCACACAAAATGATGAAATTATTTCTGTTTAGGAAAGTTAAGTTTGTTCTTAAAGTTGTTGGCGGACGGGCGCTGGGAGGGGGAGGCGGGGCCCCGGAGGGCCCCGGCCAGGTCTCGTGTCCCGAGGTCTGTGGACGGCCCGGCGGGTCGACTCCGGCTCTCACCAGAGGGGCAGGGGAAGCCACGCTAACACCGTGAAGAAGCTCGCTGAGCCCTGGCCCGGGTGGCTCCGTGGACAGAGCGTCTGCCCGCAGGTTGAGGGTCCCCGGTTTGACTCTGTCAGGGGCACGTACCTCCGTTGCAGGCTCCATCCCTGGCCCTGGTCGGGCGTGTGCAGGAGGCAACGAAACGGTGCGGTGTGTCTCCCTCTGTCTCTCCCCCTCCCTTTCACTCTCTCTAAAAACCAATGGAAAAATATCCTCGGGTGAGGACTAAGACACACACACATACGCACGCACGCACATATGCACACACACGCACACGCACACGCACACACAAGCACAGGCACGCACACGTCGGGGCTCCCGCAGACGGCTCGGCAATGGGACGGCTGTTGTTGGTCTAACTCACTCGGGCCTCTGAGAGCTGCATCTCGGCGTCATCCTCCCACGTCCCATGGCGCCGCCGCCCGATGGTGCAGCGATGGCGGGGCCTGGGCAGAGTGAGGATGACCAAGCAAACAGCCCCGGCTGAGCGAGCAAAGGAGCGAGACCCAGACAGACCACCGCCAGCTCCCCGTGCGGGCTCCCCAGGGCCAGCGGCCGGAGTCAGGGCTGGAGGGGGCGGGCGAACGGTCTGTGCTTCTTGTCTGGTTGTTTTTCTTTATGTGTGTGTGTGTGTAGGTGTATGTGTGCAAGTGTGTGTATATGTAACAGCGTGTGTGCAGGTGTGTGTATGTACGTGTGTAGCTGTGTACATGTGTATGCAGGTGTGTGCACGTGTATGTGTACAGGTACATGTGTGTGTAGGTATGTGCAGGTGTGCGCACGCTCAGTTGTGTGTATGTACATTTGTGTATGTGCAGGCGTGTATTTGTGTGTGTGTGTAGGTGTGTGCGTGTATGCGTGAAAACAAGACTTCGACAGAAAGGAAACATACATATCCATGTGTCCACAGACCTTCCTCCGGGGGCTCGGGGGCTCTCGTAGCCCAAGGGGTCAGTCCCGTGACCAGCCCTCCCTCGGCCGTCGGTCCATCTGGGCATACCGCACCCGCACCCGCACCCGCACCCGCACCCGCACCCGGACAGGGCGTCTGCGCGGCACCCTCAGCTCCCTGACTTCCAGCTCTTTTACGGCACCGCACGACCTCCCCGCCCTGGACCGACGGGGGCTGGCTTCAGAGGTCACGGCGGGGCGAGGTCACGCCGAGCTGATCCCTGGACCAGGAAGCCAGTCCCCCGGCAGGAGATGGGGGCCGGCGCTGGGGAGAGATGGGGCCCTGCCGGCGGGGACGCCCCTCTGCGGGCAGCGCGGGCCGAGGACACTGACCGAGCCCCGGGAGCCTGCAGGCCCGTCCACCCGAGCCGAGCGCGGCGGCAGCCGGATCGATGGCCTGGGTGGCCGGGCTCCGAGCCTCAGGCGTCTGACCTCCAACTGTTCCCGAACGCCGGACCCCTCTCCAGGCCCCCCCCGCCCCCGACACACACACACACACACACAAACACACACACTCACACACACTCACACACACTCACACACACTCACACACACTCACACACACACACAAACACACACACACTCACACACACATGCACACACACTCACACACACACTCACACACACACACACACTCACACACACACACTCACACACACTCACACACACTCACACACACTCACACACACTCACACACACGCACACACACGCACACACACTCACACACACTCACACACAAACACACATGCACATACACAAACACACACAAACACACAAACACACACATGCACACACACTCACACACACTCACACGCACATACACACACATACACACACACGCACACACACTCACACACTCACAGGCACACACACACATACACACACATACACACACGCACGCACACACACACACTCACACACACACACACACACACACACACGCCAGCACCAACGGGAACAATGGTGGGGAGAAGACCTGGCGCTGTAATTAAAACCCGTGTTTGGCTCGGGTTCCAGGCATATTTTTGCATCTTAAGTGTTTCCTTTCCCTTTGTCGTGGGCTCGGCACACGGGCGGGCGCCGGCTCGGGAGGCGTGCGTGTGGCGTTCCCCCCGGACCAGCTGGAGCGGAACGGGCGCGGCTGCCAGCACCGGCCTCCCCCCGCGGTCGCGCAGCCGGGACGCGTGTTGTACACGATCTGATGTAAACAGGCTGGCGGCTCCGTCGGCGTCGACACAAAGGCCTGTTTGTCAGCATTTTGGAAGAAGGAAATCGTCGCGATGATTTCAATCAAAACCGGGGTTGGCGAAGCGGCGTGCTCAGGAACAATGGCTGAACACGGCGGAGGCTTGTCGGGCCCGCCGTGCAGAAGGCTCCCGCCCAGGGTGAGCCCTGCAGGGGGTGCTGGGAGGCAGCCTCGGGCTGTAGCTCCCACCGGGCGGCGTCTCTCCCCGGGCGCCCCAGAGCCGGCACCCCAGTGCGAGCTGCAGCCGGGCTGATGGGGGGGGTGGCTCCAGGCCACGGTGGGCTAACTGGTAGACCGGACGTGCCCTGAGCTGTCGCGGGCACAGGCCCCTGGGTCACCCTCTAACTCCTCTCGTCTCTTCCCTCAGGGACCAAAATGGGCCCTCAAACGCTAATGCCTGATTTCAAATACAATAAAACAACCAGAGAGGCTATTACAACGGCCCGGGCGCCACAGAGCACCACTCAGTTCCCCCATCGCTGATAACGGATAATCACACCGCGATTTCCCCGGAACGTTTGTCCGCGGCCCCACCTCAGGAGCCCGCCTCCCCCACGCCAGGCTGGCCTAGGCGAGCGGCCGCCCCTGTGCCCGCCGGTCAGGCGGCAGAGGCTGGGGCTGCTGTGCGGGGGGCTCTCGGCCCCGGGCCGACGCCAGCGCGGACGCCTCCCCGCTGGTCCTCCGCACCTCACCGCCCAGCCCGTCCTTCCTGCCCATCGCCGCCGAGCAGAAGCCACCGTGTCGCTCGCCGCCTGTGGCCTCAACGCAGAAACGCCGGGATGCCGAAAGCCTTCTCACCACGACCTTCCCGGGCCCGGCGGCGTGTCTGCCCTGCAGAGGCCGGAAGCTTCGTTTTTAAAAAAATATATTTTATTGATTTTGTACAGAGAGGAAGGGAGAGAGATAGAGAGTTAGAAACATCGATGAGAGAGAAACATCAACCAGCTGCCTTCTGCAACCCCCCCACACTGAGGATGTGCCCGCAACCAAGGCACATGCCCCCGACCGGAATGGAACCCGGGACCTTTCAGTCCGCAGGCCCACGCTCTATCCACTGAGCCACACTGGTTTCGGCGGAAGCTTAGTTTTTAAAAAAATATGTTTATTGATGTCGGAGAGGAAAGGAGAGGGAGCAAGAGAGAGAGAAACATCCATGATGAGAGAGAATCAAGGACCGGCTGCTTCCTGCACGCCCCCTACGGGGGATGGAGCCCACAACCCAGGCCCGTGCCCTGACCGGGAATCGAACCCTGACCTCCTGGTTCCTAGGTCGACACTCCACCCTGAGCCTCGGCCAGCCGGGTCAACCATCTGTTCTGAAACCCAATTTCAGTGTTGTCAGGTGAAACCCGAGGCTGGTCGCCGCGGGGATCTGATAGCACGCTGAGCACCAGTCCCAGCCGCGGGCAGTTCCCAGCCCTGGCCTCAGCCCTCGCCCCCAGGAGGGCCGTCAGGACCGCGCAGCGGACAGACAGACAGACAGACAGACACGGTCGGTCCGGGTGGGAGGTGCCCGGGCGGCGGGTGGCGTGGCAGACTGTGGCTCACACGTGGAACGCTCAGAGGTTCTGAGGAAGACTTGCCGGGTTTGATTTTGGGTAAAAGACCCAAAGACAGGTCGCAGCTGTCAGCAGCGCTCTGGAACAGAGAAGACCTTCGTACAGAGAAGCACCAGGGATCTGGGCATGAAGGAGGGGCCTTTGGGTGCATAAGAAGCTGAGCGAGCCCGGCCGGCGTGGCTCAGTGGTGAGCCCCGACCCGTGAACCGGGAGGTCAGGGTTCGATTCCCGGTCACAGGCCCGGGTCGTGGGCTCCATCCCCAGTGTGGGGCGTGCAGGAGGCAGCCGATCCGTGGTTCTCTCTCATCACTGATGTTTCTCTCTCTCTCTCCTCTTCCTTCCTGTCTGAAATCAATAAAAATATATTTTAAAAAAAGAAACATCGATTTGTTCTATTTTTAAAGATTTACCCAAACTCCATCCAGCGCTGGTCCTGGTGTGTGAGCGGCACAGCTGTGAGGGCTCCCCTCCCTGGGAACGTGTGGCCGCCCACGGAGCCGCCTCGCTCCAGCGGCAGGGGCAGGCAGGTCCGGGGCTAGCCAAAGCAGATTCAAATTCCCCCCAGCGCCTCCCCACCCTCCCCCACGCCTGCACCCTCCCCCAGCGCCTCCCCACCCTCCCCCAGCGCCTCCCCACCCTCCCCCAGCGCCTGCACCCTCCCCCAGCGCCTCCCCACCCTCCCCCAGCGCCTCCCCACCCTCCCCCAGCGCCTGCCCCCTCCCCCAGCGCCTGCACCCTCCCCCAGCGCCTCCCCACCCTCCCCCAGCGCCTGCCACACCCTCCCCCAGCACCTGCCCACCCTCCCCCAGCGCCTCCCCACCCTCCCCCACGCCTGCACCCTCCCCCAGCGCCTGCCCACCCTCCCCCAGCGCCTGCCCACCCTCCCCCAGCGCCTCCCCACCCTCCCCCACGCCTGCACCCTCCCCCAGCGCCTGCCCACCCTCCCCCAGCGCCTCCCCACCTTCCCCCAGCGCCTCCCCACCCTCCCCCAGCGCCTCCCACCCTCCCCCAGCGCCTGCCCACCCTCCCCCAGCGCCTGCCCACCCTCCCCCAGCGCCTCCCCACCCTCCCCCACGCCTGCACCCTCCCCCAGCGCCTGCCCACCTCCCCCAGCGCCTCCCCACCCTCCCCCAGCACCTGCCCACCCTCCCCCAGCACCTGCCCCCCTCCCCCAGCACCTGCCCCCTCCCCCAGCACCTGCCCACCCTCCCCCAGCACCTGCCCCCTCCCCCAGCACCTGCCCCCTCCCCCAGCGCCTGCCCACCCTCCCCCAGCGCCTGCCCCACCCTCCCCCAGTGCCTGCACCCTCCCCCAGCGCCTGCCCCACCCTCCCCCAGCGCCTGCCCCCTCCCTCAGAGCCTGCCCCACCCTCCCCCAGCACCTGCCCCACCCTCCCCCAGCCCCTGCCCCACCCTCCCCCAGTGCCTGCACCCTCCCCCAGCGCCTGCCCCACCCTCCCCCAGCGCCTGCCACACCCTCCCCCAGCCCCTGCCCCACCCTCCCCCAGCGCCTGCCCCACCCTCCCCCAGCGCCTGCCCCACCCTCCCCCAGCCCCTGCCCCACCCTCCCCCAGCGCCTGCCCCACCCTCCCCCAGCGCCTGCCCCACCCTCCCCCAGCCCCTGCCCCACCCTCCCCCAGCCCCTGCCCCACCCTCCCCCAGCGCCTGCCCCACCCTCCCCCAGCGCCTGCCCCACCCTCCCCCAGCGCCTGCCCCACCCTCCCCCAGCGCCTGCCCCACCCTCCCCCAGCGCCTGCCCCACCCTCCCCCAGCGCCTGCCCACCCTCCCCCAGCGCCTGCCCCACCCTCCCCCAGTGCCTGCCCACCCTCCCCCAGCCCTGCCCCACCCTCCCCCAGCGCCTGCCCCACCCTCCCCCAGCGCCTGCCCCACCCTCCCCCAGCGCCTGCCCCCTCCCTCAGAGCCTGCCCCACCCTCCCCCAGCACCTGCCCCACCCTCCCCCAGCGCCTGCCCCACCCTCCCCCAGCACCTGCCCCACCCTCCCCCAGCGCCTGCCCCACCCTCCCCCAGCACCTGGACCCTCCCCCAGCGCCTGCCTGACCCTCCAGCGCCTGGCGCAGTCCTCCCCCAGCCCTGCCCCACCCTCCCCCTGAGGGCCTGGCTTCCTTCCCCAGCGCCTGCCCCTCCCTCCCCCAGCACCTGCCCCACCCTCCCCCAGCGCCTGCCCCACCCTCCCGGGCCAGCGCCTGCCCTCCCTCTCCTGACCGCCACCCCTCACCTCAGCACACGTCCAGCCCCTTCCTACCACCCACCCCAGCGGCCGGCAAACTGAGGCTCGCGAGCCACATGCGGCTCTTTGGCCCCTGAGTGTGGCTCTTCCAGAAACACCACGGCCTGGGCGGGTCTCTGTTGCAGGAGCGGCGTTAGAAGTTTACGTTTAAAAAACGTGGCTCTCAGAAGAAACGTCAGTCGCTGTGCTGCTGGTACTTGGCTCTGTGGACTCTTGAGTTTGCCGACCCCGTACCACCCGGTGCCTGCAATCGGGCCGGCGCCTCGGGAAGGGGTTTGGGACTGGACTCTGCACACAGGGCTCGGTCGCCTGCGCGAGGGGAGCCATTGCTCCCCGTCCTGACGGTGCTGGTTCTGTTGTGTTTTTAAGTAAAAAGTCTGAGAGCGAGTGCGTGTTCTTTAACTCTGACCCAGAGAGTTCGCGTTCGAGGGGCCTTCGGTCCATCGTCTCTTCTCACGGAAGTGCTCATTCTCCGGCTGAGCGCCGACCTGTGAACCCGGAGGTCAGGGTTCGATTCCCGGTCGGGGCACAGGCCCAGGCTGTGGGCTCCATCCCTAGTGTGGGGCGTGCAGGAGGAGCCGGTCCGTGATTCTCTCTCCTCATGGATGTTTCTCTCTCCCTCTCCCTGTCCCTTCCTCTCTGACATTAATAATAATATACACCGAGTGGTCAGATGATGATGATCTCTGAATGCATAATCATCTGGCCACTTGGGGTCTATCCTACAGAATAAAAGGCTAATATGCAAATTGTCTCCTCGACCAGGAGTTCTACCAGCAGGCAGGCCGGCCAACCACCCATGTGCCCTCCCCCTGGCCAGGCTGGTCGGACCCCACCCATGCACGAATTCATGCACCGGACCTCTAATACACACACACACACACACACACACACACACACACACTGAGTGGCCAGATAATTCTGTGTCCAGAGATCATCATCATCTGGCCGCTCCGTGTGTGTGTGTGTGTGTGTGTGTGTGTGTGTAAGAAGAGAAGGGTGGGCCATAATATCTGAAATCTGAATCAGGGGTAGAGGACGCACGGAGAAGGAGGAATGGGGACCCGACGGCAGACCCTGTTCTGCACCCCCTCTGAGCGCCGCCCCCAAGAGGCGGGCGCGTGGGGGGCCCTTGTCTGGCTGTCCGTCCCAGGCACGACCCCGCTCTCTCCAGAGGCGGGAGGATGGGAATACGTCCTGGTAGTGAGTTCTCCGACTGAGAATCGATCCCGCTTTCCCGTGAACAGGAGCAGGAACGGCCTCGCTGGGATCTGCTCTCAGAAGGAGCGGGACCGAAACTGGACGAAGGCCTTTGTGCGTTTATTAGTGCCGTGCCGACGGGCACACGCTGATCCTGAGGACTTCCTGGGCCTGTTCTCCCCGTCCCCCCGCCCCCCAAGCCACCCGCTTCCTGTGACCAAATGACACCGTGCTTCTCTCTTGCAAAAGGCGTGCCTGGCCCGGGCTCAGTGGATAGCCAAAGGGTCCCGGGTTCAAGATTCTGGTCAAGGGCAGATGCCTCCGTTGCAGGCTCCACCCCATCCTGGGGCCTTGGTGGGGGCGTGTGCAGGAGGCAATCCACCGATGTGTTTCCCTCACATCCATGTTTCTCTCTGTCTCTCCCTCTCCCCACTGTCCCTAAAAATCAATGGAAAAGCACCCTCGGGTGGGGATGAACAAAAAAACAAAAGTAAAATCAGGAGTGCCCGCCCGGCCCCCCTGGCCCCAGGGCGCCCTCCATCCCCAAACAGAATGAGTGAGGAGATACTCTGGGCTGCAGGATGCGATAGTGCATGGACTGGCCTCGAAGAAGCCGAGGTAGAAGCAGGAATGGGACCTGCAAGCCATGTGGACGCCGCCCCAGTCCTGGGCTCCTCGGTTTCCGGGGGACGCTGATCCTGGGCTTTAAGTCAGAGGGGCGGGGAGAAACCCACCCTCACCTCTGACACCTGACCCCTGACCCCCTCCCGACCCCACTTCCCCAATTCCCATTTTTGCCACCGGAGCCTCGCCTGCGGTTTGTGCTATTGCAGGGGGACATGCTCTCTGGGCACCATGGACCGCGGCCCTGAGCAGTCAGTGCACCGAACCCCCTGCGGCCGGCGGGTCAGACCGGGCCCTGAGCGGTCAGTGCACCGAACCCCCTGCGGCCGGCGGGTCAGACCGGGCCCTGAGCGGTCAGTGCACCGAACCCCCTGCACCCGGCGGGTCAGACCGGGCCCTGAGCGGTCAGTGCACCGAACCCCCTGCGGCCGGCGGGTCAGACCGGGCCCTGAGCGGTCAGTGCACCGAACCCCCTGCACCCGGCGGGTCAGACCGGGCCCTGAGCGGTCAGTGCTCCCCGAACCCCCTGCACCCGGCGGGTCAGACCGCGGCCGTGGCCATTGATTTGTTGGATTGCAAAGCCCTGCGAGCGGCAGGCGGAGGGTGGGGAGGGCGGCCGGGCCTTGGGTCCCCGCGGCCAGGAGCTGCTGTAATTAACGCTGCCTCCACCCTCCCCCACTCGTGTTTTACAGATTTCTCATTAAAGTAATTACACAAACGTATGGGAAGGACTGCACTGCGCCCCAGCCAGCGGTCCCCACCCCGGGGTCCCAGCCTTTCTGACAGGGAGACCTCCGGCCCCAGTGCCTTCCTAGTCTCAGCGTGGACGCCAGCCTGCTCCCTGACTCTCCTCTGCTCCCTCCCTCCTGCCTTTCTCCTCTGAACGTGGCTCTCCTTTGGACACGTCACAAACGGACTCCCGCCGGCCGGCGGCTCAGGGCTGGGCGTCCACCTAGGAACCAGGAGGTCATGGCTCGGTTCCGGTCAGGGCCCGGCTCGGGGTGTGGGCTCCATCCCCTGTGTGGGGCGGGCAGGAGGCAGCGGGTCCATGATTCTCTCTCATCACGGATGTTTCTGTCTCTCCGTCTCCCTTCCTCTCTGAAATAAAAAAATAAAAACGAAAACACACAACCTCTCTTCCCACCAAACCGGCTCTTCGCTTGGGATCCCTCGGACCCACAGCGACCTGGCACCAGGCGGGGCCCTCTGGTGGCCCCTCCCCTCCCCTCCCCTCCCCTCCCATCCCCTCCCCTCCCCGCCCACCTGGACCGGCGAGGCCCCAGCCCCGCAGGGTGACTCCCACTCCGATCCACGGCGTCCTGAGCACCGGCCGGACGGTCCCCGCTCGCCTGTGGGAGCCGCGGCCACTCGGCGACAGGCGGCGGGTCAGGAGGACGAGGACCCGGTGCAAGGCTGACCCCGAGGCCGCGTCCCTCTTAAAGGAGCCGGGGACCAGCCCACGGGCAGCCATTCCGGCCGCTTCCCCACGGGTCGGCGGCCCCTCCTCCCCCCCCCTGCCCGCCTGCCCGCCTTCTCCCCGCCCTGCCCACCCACCGCCCCGCCCTGCCCGGCCTGCCCGCCTCCTCCCCGCCCTGCCCACCTGCCCGCCCTGCCCCCCTCCTCCCCGCCCTGCCCACCAACCACCCACCGCCCTGCCCGCCTGCCCGCCCTGCCCCCCTCCTCCCCGCCCTGCCCACCCACCACCCACCGCCCTGCCCACCTGCCCGCCCTGCCCCCCTCCTCCCCGCCCTGCCCACCCACCACCCACCGCCCTGCCCGCCTGCCCGCCTGCCTGCCCTGCCCGGCCTGCCCGCCTCCTCCCCGCCCTGCCCGCCTGCCCGCCCTGCCCCCCTGCTCCCCGCCCTGCCTGCCCACCACCCACCGCCCTGCCCGGCCTGCCCGCCTCCTCCCTGTCCTGCCTGCCCACCGCCCTGCCCGCCTGCCCGCCTGCCTGCCCTGCCCGGCCTGCCCGCCTCCTCCCTGTCCTGCCTGCCCACCACCCTGCCCGCCTGCCCGCCCGCCGGTGACGGAAGCCGCCAGCAGCCCGCTCCCTGACTGGAGCACAATTTACCGCGGATTTAATTTGTCTTCACAAACATCGTAATGACATTACCCGCGCGGCCCCGCTCGTCCCATTAACTCCCAAATCGGGTTTAAAGACCATATTGATGCTCCGTGTTATTACGGGTGATTATCCAAACAACAGACAACTCGGCAAAGTGTTTACTAACTGGTTTATGTATAATTCCTGTAATAACCGGCAGATGGGCGGCTGCGAGCACTAAATCACGCCTCCCGCGCGCCCGCAACCGGCAGACGCCGCGGCCGCAGATGCCTCGCTCCCGCCGACGCCGCCGGTGAGGAAATGGGCCTGTTCCCGCCATTACGGCAATCTTCCCATTTGCAGCCGCAGAGCGCCGGTGTGCGGCGGGGAGGGCCGTCCGCGCTGCGTGGAGGGGGTGGGGGTGGGGGTGAGGATGCAGGGGGGGGTCTGTCCTAGTTCCTGGTGAGCTGTGCCTCCAGATCCACCCCTTCCCCTCCCCTCCCCTCCCCTCCCCTCCCCTCCCCTCCCCTCCCCTCCCCTCCCCTCCCCTCGGAGAGGCTGGATCCGGCCCAGAAGGCAGGTCCATCAGGGCTTTAAGGAACAAATTCGTTAATTAATTAACTTATTCTTAAAACATGTTTTTATTGATCTCAGAGAGGAAGGGAGGGGAAGAGAGAGACAGGAACATCCATGATGAGAGAGAATTAGGACCGGCTGCCCCCTGCACGCCCACACCGGGGATCCAGCCCGGGCGGGGCCTGAGCCCTGGACCGGGAGTGAACCCTGACCTCGGCGTTCACAGGTGGATGCTCACCCTCTGCGCCACGCGGGGGGGGGGGGGTAAGTTTCCACAAGGAAACGGGTGTCTAAGGCCCGGCAGGAAGGGCCTGCCCAGGCTGAGGAGGGTGGGGGTGGGGTAGGGGGTGCAGGTGTGACCCTGTCCCTCTAGTGGGACCCGCCCCCCGCCAGGTGCTGCCCGGGCCCCGAGGCCACCCCCCGCGGACAGCCGGGCCTGAGGCGGGGGCTGCACAGATGCCCGGCCGGACGCGGCCTGCAGGGGGGGCCACACGCCGTCCCACTGGCAGTGCCGGGAGGCTGTCGTTAGGCCATGCCCCCCACCCATCCCGCCGCCAGCTTTCTCGAACCCTGTGGTTGTCCCTTCTTCCCAGGGGCCACACGTGGCGCTCGTGTGGCAGACGCCCTGCCGCCGTGGCTGAAAGAACTGAATTTGGGCCGGAAACGTGGCCGCGGAGAAGGAGGGCAGGGCTGCTGGGCGGACATGGGGGTGGGGGTGAGGCAGGGCCTGCTGAGGCCCCGGGCGGGAGGCACGCCCGCCGCACGCCCACCGGCCGTCCATCTCGAAGCTCCGTGCCCTCCCCAGCCCCCCCCGCGGTGCCAGCCGTTTCCATGGGAGCCGGCGTCAATCGCACCGCGGCCGCCGAGCGGGAGCCTGGCAGACTCCCGGGCAGATGTTGGCAGCACGGAGCGGCGCGGAGATGACATGTGGGAACATTTCCTTCTCCTTGGCATGCATTTGAGAACGCAGGTTTTACGAGATCTTCCTGAGATTATTCTTCACGCTCCCTCCCCCCACGCACGCCGCGAATGTGAGGCACGAAGGAGGCCGGGCCGGGGGCTCGGGGCCGAGCATCCATTCCCGGGAGGTCAGGTTCGATCCCGTCAGGGCACAGGGCACAGGCCGGGGCCGCGGGTCCATCCCCAGGGGGGGCGTGCAGGAGGCAGCCGATGGATGGTTCTCTATCATCATGGATGTTTTTCTCTCTCCCTCCCGCTCTGTTCCTCTCTGACATCAATAAAGACATATTGGAACACAGGGGAAGGGGTGTTGGTAACTGAGCACTTTATCTGCCCAACACGTGTGTGATTGGGGGGACAGAACTCCCCTCCCCAAATGCCAGGGCTCTGTCCCCCCCCAATCCCACACCAGGGGGGGACAGAGCTGGTGTGTGATTGGGGGGACAGAGCTGGTGTGATTGGGGGGACAGAGCTGGTGTGTGATTGGGGGGACAGAGCTGGTGTGGGATCGGGGGGACAGAGCTGAGTGTGATTGGGTGGACAGAGCTGGTGTGTGATTGGGGGGACAGAGCTGGTGTGGGAATGGGGGGACAGAGCTTGGTGTGATTGGGGGGACAGAGCTGGTGTGGGATTGGTTGGACAGAGCTGGTGGGTGATTGGGGGGACAGAGCTGGTGTGGGATTGGGGGGACAGAGCTGGTGGGTGATTGGGGGGACAGAGCTGGTGTGGGATCGGGGGGACAGAGCTGGTGTGGGATTGGGGGGACAGAGCTGGTGTGTGATTGGTTGGACAGAGCTGGTGGGTGATTGGGGGGACAGAGCTTGGTGTGATTGGGGGGACAGAGCTTGGTGTGATTGGGGGGACAGAGCTGGTGTGATTGGGGGGACAGAGCTGGTGTGGGATCGGGGGGACAGAGCTGGTGTGGGATCGGGGGGACAGAGCTGGTGTGTGATTGGTTGGACAGAGCTGGTGGGTGATTGGGGGGACGGAGCTGGTGTGGGTTTGGGGGGACTGAGCTGGTGTGGGATTGGGGGGACAGAGCTTGGTGTGATTGGGGGGACAGAGCTGGTGTGGGATTGGTTGGACAGAGCTTGTGGGTGATTGGGGGGTCAGAGCTTGGTGTGATTGGGGGGACAGAGCTTGGTGTGATTGGGGGGACAGAGCTGGTGTGATTGGGGGGACAGAGCTGGTGTGATTGGGGGGACAGAGCTGGTGTGTGATTGGGGGGACAGAGCTGGTGTGGGATTGGGGGGACAGAGCTGGTCTGGGATTGGGGGGACAGAGCTTGGTGTGATTGGGGGGACAGAGCTGGTGTGTGATTGGGGGGACAGAGCAGTGTGTGATTGGGGGGACAGAGCTGGTGTGGGATTGGGGGGACAGAGCTTGGTGTGATTGGGGGGACAGAGCTGGTCTGGGATTGGGGGGACAGAGCTTGGTGTGATTGGGGGGACAGAGCTGGTGTGGGATTGGGGGGACAGAGCAGTGTGTGATTGGGGGGACAGAGCTTGGTGTGATTGGGGGGACAGAGCTTGGTGTGATTGGGGGGACAGAGCTGGTGTGGGATTGGGGTGGAGAGATTTGGGGAGGGGAGCCCCGGCATTGTGGGTGTCGGGCAGCAGCCCTGGCCTCAGGCCCCTGGACGCCAGCGCATCTTTGTTGTCAGAGCAAACCCGCCTGGATGCCGGCACGTGTCCTCCAGGCGCAGAGCCGCTCCCGTGGAAACGACCGGTCTCCGCATGCCGCCTGTCCGCGCAGCTCAGCGTCCCGGGAGGCACCCACGGCATCGCCAGAGGCACCCACGGCCGGCGCCTCCTCCAGTGCCCGCCGGCGCCACGCCGTGGACAGTGTCCCTGTTTGCAGTAAAGAGAAGCTGGATGCCCGGGTCACCGAGGGGGAAGGGCCCCGCTGACCTCCCAGCAGCCCCAGCGCCACCGCCAGGGGCCCCGCCGGCCGGCGCGGCGGGAGGGGTGGGCAGGGCCATCTCCCGCTGCCCACAGCACCACCCGGGTCTGAGTCGGGGCCACCCACTGGGATGAGAGTGAAATGGCTCATCTGGGGCCCCGGTTGGTGACAGGCTGAGCGACCGGACAGAAGCACCTTGGAGCGCAGATCAGGTTCAGAGGAGAAGGAGAGAGAGAGAGAGACAGAGAGAGACACACACATACACACACAGACACACACACACACAGAGAGAGAGAGAGAGAGACACACACACACACACACACACAGAGAGAGAGAGAGAGAGAGAGAGAGAGAGAAACAGACACACACACACACAGAGAGAGAGAGAGAAACAGACACACACACACACACACACACACACACAGAGAGAGAGAGAAACAGACACACACACACACACACACACAGAGAGACACACACACACACACACAGAGAGAGAGAGAGAGACAGAGGCAGAGGCAGAGAGCGAGCAGGGCACCGACCGGAGCAGCCAGCCCGATGGGCCATTGCTGACAGCTTGAAACCACTGAGCCGACGGCCTTTCCCGGACCGGGAGGGAGGCGGCTTTAAAAACTGTGCTTTTTAAAAACCACCGGCACTCTGGGCCTTCTCCCGAGCGTGACCTCTGACCTCCCCGTGGGAGGCCCGGCGAGCGAAGAAAGGAGCCCAGGGGTGGCCGCAGGGGCCCGGGCAGGGGGGACCCCGACGCCCCGCGGGCCTGCCAGCGCGGTGGCAATTAGAACGGAATTAAAAGCACATTCGCCGGAGGCTCCCAGGCAGCCGGTTAAATGGCAGCGTTGGCGGGACCGGCGCAAGGCGGGCGCGGGCCGCGTGAGAAAATAACAAAATTGCCGCCTAATAACCTATAGAATAATATTGTCAACTAATGGGCTCTAATAAAATAAAAGCCGTGATTAGGGTAAAACATCACCGCAGAAACGCCAGCTCGTGTTTGCCGCCTCCCCTAATGGCGGGCGGAGAGGCAATTTGGACGGACGCGCGTCGGCCCACCGCCCGCCGGGCCGCCTCCCGCCGCCCCCGCCGCACAAAGGCCCGGCGAGCCACAAAGAGCCGGCGGCGCGGCCCGCCCGCCCGTAATTAGGTGAATTAAAAGGACAAAGTGGCTAATGTGCCGGGAGGGGGGCGGCGTCTCGGCCCTGCGGCCCAGCAATGCGGGAGGAATGCGGCGACGCGGGCCTGAGCCACCGGCCACGGCCGAGGCGAGGGCGCCGCGCCCTCCGATCTGCCGATAGAGCTCGCCGCCAAGGAACCGGTTAACCGAGCCGGACGTATAAATACGTCAAACGTAAACCCTACCGGGAACGGGCAGGACGTGTGAATACGTCCTGGAAATACATGTTGCGCCCGAGAGGGACAGTATATATTTTTTGTAATCTTTATAATGGTTCGTAAAATTTATAATTTTTTAATTCGACGTTTCCATTTTTTTTGGTTGGTATTCTTTTCTATTTTCTTGTAATTTTGTATTTTCCTTTGTGCTTTATATATAAATAAATGAAAAAATATATATATCATTTATTTTAATTAAGTATAAATAAAAAAAATAATAATGATATGAAATTACATCCTCCGGGTGTGACGTGCTGACACGTCCTCGTGGAAAAGTACGCGCCCATTACAGGCTGCGTCATTAAAAAGGGAACCCGCCGGTTAACAGGCTAACGCCGCTAACGGGGCCGCGCCTGGCCCTGGGCGGAGGGCCAGGCAGGCAGGTCCGGGGCCCTTCCCCCGTGGGCCCTGCAAGGCCCCCTCTCCCCAGCTCCTGGCTCAGACGCCGGCTCCTCACCAGGGGCGTGGTGGTTGGTAAGAGGCAGGCAGGAAGGAGATGGAGCCCTAGCCCGTGTGGCTCAGTGGACAGCGCCTCGGCCTGGGGAACGAAGGGTCCCGGGTTCGATTCCAGTCAAGGGCATGTACCTCCTCCCTGGCCCGGGCCCTGGTCAGGAGGCAACCCATCAATGCATTGCTTTCACATGGATGTTTCTCTCTGTCTTTCTCTCGATCTCCCACTTTCTCTAAAGATCAACGGGAAAATATCCTCGGGGGAGAATTGAAGAAGAAAAAACAAAGAAAGAAGGGAGAAGTATATAGGGTGTCCCCAAACTGTATACACACACACACACACACACACGCGTGGAATCATTGCCAAGGCAGCATGTATTAAAAAGCATGTCGTCGTCGGAGGGGAGCCATCGGCGGCCAGAGTGTCTGCGTTTCGGGGACCCGGTGTGCCCGGGCCCGGCCCCTCGCCTGTGGGGGGTGTGTTCTCGGGGAAGATTCTTACAAAACAAGTGCTTCTCCTGGAGGTGCTCCCCTCAGTGCTCAGGCACTTCCTGTGAGTGACTCCGAGTCTTCACTCCCCCCCGCCCCCGCCACCCCCCCCTCCCCCGGGAGGCCGCCTGCACGGTGCCATCTTGTTGTAAAAAGAAAAGGGAAATCTTGTTCGGGCCTTTAATTATTTGTTTGTTTTTAAAATATATTTTTATTGATTTCGGAGAGGAAGGGAGAGAGAGAGAAACATGAATGTGGGAGAGAATCATGGACTGGCTGCCTCCTGCACGCCCCCCACTGGGGACGAGCCTGTGACCCGGGCCTGTGCCCTGACCGGGAATCAATGCTCAGCCCCTGAGCCACGCCAGCCGGGCTTTTTCTGGCCTTTAGTTTCATTCTCTGCAGAATCAGGAAGATGCTCCCTGTAGGTTCAGTGCCTGAGATATTCCAAAAAAAAAACACCCACAAAATCCGCCAGGATCAGCGGGAGGGACGTCACACCCCCCCCCGCCCCCCGCCGGTGCCCTTGGCCTCACCTTGACTCCGGGCCGCGCCCCGGAGCCTCCCGTGAACGATGAGCGAATTAGGACTTTGTTTTATTATTAGAAAAATAGAACGTGGAAAATTAAATTCATTAGCTCCAATTACTAGAGGTTCATCTGGCTGGTAACGAAGCTGCGCATTATGCTAACGAGATAAAGGCGGGCAGAGCACGCGGCTCCGCGCTGTGGCCGGCTGGCCAGGGCCCCGCCGAGTCAGGGCGTGGAGACGGGTGGCAGGTGCGGGCACCGGGCGTGGCCGGCCGGGAAGCAGGCGCAGACGGGGGCGGGGGGCGGGGCGGCTTCGCGTGCCTCTCAGAGGCCTGAGGAGGCCACGTGGGATCTGACAGCACGAAGGGGCGGTGAGCCTGGTGTGGAAGGGGTCCTGCTGCCTCGGTCCCAGCCGGGCCCGCAGCTCTGCCCCTGTGCCCGGGCGCAGCCAGAGCTCCGCGTCCGGGCGGCGCTCCCGCTGTGGTGCTGTCCCCTGGGGCGCCCGGGCCTCCCGCCTCCCTGCCCGGCCTCCGTCCGGGCCGCACGCTGTCCATGTGTCAGGAGGGGAGGGCCGTGACCCCGGGGCCACCACGCTCTGGGCCCAGGAGGCCCGGGGCCTCTCTCGCTACGGGAAGAGCTCGGGCTGGGCAGTGACTTCTGCCAGCGGCCCAGCCCCCAGCCTGACCCCGGGCCCTCGTGTGCTCACGGGGGCCCCAGAGGCTGGAGGGCCGGTCCCGGGGCTCCGGACACCCCCCGCCCCCGCCCCAGGTCCGCTGGCAGACGGGAGGGCGGGGGCCGCTGTCCGGGAACTGAGCCCAGAGCAGATTTTTCTCTTTCTCTGTTTTCGCTCCTGAACGGTCCACGTCCCGGGCCGGTCCCTCTGCTCAGAGGCGGGAGCCCCGGACCCCGAGCCCCCGCGGGGACTCGGCCGCGGCGTGCAGGCAGGGGACGGAGCGGCCGGATCGTGGCGGCAGCGGCCCCGCTGCCAGGGCCAGGATGCCGGGGCCGCTCGATGGGGAGAGCAATTACGGGGCCTCTTTCACTCAATCAGCCGATCAATTAGCGGATTTACTCACGCAGGAGCAACAAGACGCGGGTTCTGGTAAACAGCGAGCCGGCCGCCGGACCGCTTTTAAATCCGGCATTTACATGAAATTATCTTCTTATATAATTAGCGGCTCCCGGTTAATACCCGTGCCGGGAGGAGAGGGGGCCCGCGAGTGAGCCATACACAAGAGCACCATTTAGCAGGTTCAAGGTAATAGCCCAGTGGAGAGGCTTCCGGAGGGCTGTTCTCAGCGGCCACGTGGACAGTGGGAACGGAGAGAGAGGGGAGAGGGAAGAAGAGGGAGGGGGAGGGAGAGGGAGAGGGAGAGGGAGAGGAGGAGGGAGAGAGAGGAGGGGGAGGGAGAGACCGAAGGGAGGGACCATCACTTAAACATCTCTCGGACAGCCCAGCCATGCACCTGCGTCCCAGCAGGTCATGGTTGATCCCGGTCAGGGCACATGTCCACGCTGCGGGCTCCATCCCCAGCAGCAGGCGTGCAGGAGGCAGCCTTTCCTCTCTCATCATGGATGTTTCTTTCTCTCGCCCTCTCCCTTCCTCTCTGGAATCAATAAAAACCTATTTTAAAGAATTAAAAATCTCTCGGATGAAACGTCTCCCTGTATTTCCCGAGAGACGGGGTGGGTGCTCGCCGGGAGCGTCCCTCACACGTCGGCAACGTCCTGCTTCCCCCAAACAGAGAGGCCGCTGGGCCTCAAGAGGAGCCTGGGGGACAGAGCCAGGCCCTCGCCCCTGCGGTTCTGAGACTGAACCTGGACTCAGGGGTCCAGCCTCCCGTCCGCACCGGAGCCAGCCACGCAGACGCGCTGGACCCCACAGGAGCGTGTGTGCCAGTCTGCGGCAGCGCGGGGGGCAGCAGGCCGTCCACACGCCTCTGCCCCCCCCCCCACCAGCCACAGCGGCTCCTGTGGGGAAGGACAGAGACCCCCTGGGGAGGAGGCGGCGGCGTGCCAGACTGCAGCTCACAGGGAATGGGGGGAGCAAGGGCTGGTCTGCAAGGGGCTGGGGGTTTGCAAAGGCCTGTGGGTATGCAAACGGCTGGGGATTTGCAAAGGCCTGTGGGTATGCAGGGGGCTGGGGATTTGCAAAGGCCTGTGGATATGCAAGGGGCTGGGGGTTTGCAAAGGCCTGTGGGTATGCAAGGGGCTGGGGATTTGCAAAGGCCTGTGGGTATGCAAGGGGCTGGGGGTTTGCAAAGGCCTGTGTGTATGCAAGGGGCTGGGGATTTGCAAAGGCCTGTGTGTATGCAAGGGGCTGGGGATTTGCAAAGGCTTGTGGGTATGCCAAGAGGCGAGGTGACCTTGTTTACCCACGGAGGCTGGCCGCAGCCCGCTCACCCCACGGTGACCTGCTTCTCTCTCCCCCTCTCCGTTCTGCCCCCGAGAGCTGCCCGGCGGCTGTGTGGGGGCCGGGGTGTCTGCTCAGGGGCTAGCAGGTTCAGTTTCATTGTTTTGTCAAACAGCGCAGAAACCAATAGATCTCCATAACTCAGCGCCCACCGGGCCGCGCGGAGCGCAGATCGTGTCGGCTTTGGAGACGCGGTAACGATGACAGAGTGCCCGTGTTCAGTCCCGCGTCAGGTCAGCGTCTGGTGGGGATGGGGCTGAAATACGGCCTCAGGGCCGCGCGGTGGCGTAGGAAGATCCGCGGTAATTTATGGGGCAGGAGATGGGTTTAGCATAACGAGCGGGATGGCTCCCCCGCGAAGCGGACGGGGACGGCGGACAGGCAGGTGGAACGGCCCATTATAAATACGGCGCGGCCGCCGCCCGCGGCTCCTTCCTCTGCGTCTGTCTGCGATGGCGCTGCCATCCCTCATCCCGACTCGGGGCCGGCATTCTCCGCACCGCGTCTGAGGCCCGGGCCCGGCTGGCGGGCCGAGCTCGCTCTCCGCCGGCAGGGGCTCTCGGCTCCCGGCCCGGCGTGCGCTGCCGGCCGCCCTGGCGGCTGTCTCCCGGGCTCTGGGTTTGCTGTATGTTCACCGCCGCTGCCTGTCCTCTCCCGGTGTGGGGCTGTGTGCGAGTGGAGACGGGATTTCAGACCGGGGTCCGGGCGGGGGGAGCCTGCTTCCGCCGAGGGTCAGGGGGCATTCACAGCATCCTGCCTCCGTCCCAGCCGCTCCACCAGGACCGGTGGGTACATGGGCATTCACAGCATCCTGCCTCCGTACCGGCCGCTCCACCAGGACCGGTGGGTATGTGGGCATTCACAGCATCCTGTACCGGCCACTCCACCGGGACCGGTGGGTATGTGAGCATTCACAGCATCCTGTACCAGCCACTCCACCGGGACCGGTGGGTATGTGGGCATTCACAGCATCCTGTACCGGCCACTCCACCGGGACCGGTGTCCTCAGAAGAAACCTCCTCCGTCTCCTGAGTTCCAGTCCCGCCAGACCCAGCGATTCCAGGGCCTTCCCGCGGCCGGACACGCCCCCTGACCTGGAGGGTCAGACTCGCGGAAAGGGGAGGACGCAGACCCACCGAGAGGGCAGTGACGGCTCCTGGATGCGCATGGGCAGAAGAGGCGGGTCCTTGGGAGGCAGGATTTCCTGTGATGAATCCTCGTATCTTGGAGGCTCGCCGCATCCTCACAAGCGCCGCGGAGACGGGAACGGCCGGGCAGAGGCGGTGTGAGCGCCAGGGCGGCCCAGGACGGCCTCCGCCCGGGGCTGCGGTGTTTTGGGGGAGAGTGGGGTTCAGGCGCCCGTGCTGAGCCCCATCTTGCTGCTGCACCCTCTGAGCAGGAGGAACCCCTTCTGTGGCCAGCCCCTCCCCCCAGCAGGAGAGCTGGTGGTTTCAGAGAGGAGGGGAGAGGGAAAGGGAGAGAGAAACATCCATCCGCTGCCTCCTGCACGCCCCCACGGGCCTGTGCCCTGACCGGGAATGGAGCCGTGTCTTCCTGGTTCACAGGTCAGCGCTCAGCCCCTGAGCCACGCGGCCGGCTGTACTTAGCTTTGATATCCGGGGGGTTAAGGAGCCTGGACCCCCCTCTCCTCACTTGGGGCTGAGAAGGTCTTGGCAGCCCGGCCCCCCCCCCCACCTGCCCGGTGTCCTGGCCTGGGCCTTGGCCTGCTCGCTGTGGTCCCCACGTGCGCCCACGCCCTGCCTCCCCAAGGGAGCGACTGCGTGATGCCGGCCGGGGACGCCCCTGCAGGCCTGGGCGTCACCCCGACCTCGCCAGGCAGCGACTAACCGGGTGGGAGGCTGCAGCCCCTGGACCGGTCACTCCGCCTGCTGAGCTGCCGGCCTTTCCCAGGACGAGTGGGGTCAGAGGCAGCCAGTGAGGGAGCACGCGGGAGGGAGGGGGAACAGCTCTGGGCAGGGGGTGCCCGTGGCGTCTCCCTGGGCCCAGCGAGGGCCTCGGTAGCCTCCTTGGGGGCCGCCCCTGCCCCTCCCTGCGGCTCCGAGGGGGGAGGGGTGGCGGACTTCTGTCCTGAGGTTTGAGCTCCGTCCCTGGACGTGCCCACCTGCCCAGGCAGCCACGGAGACACTGGCTCCTCCCCCTTTCCCTCCCGTCTGTCTGACCAGCGGCTCCCTCAGCCCAGGAGCCACCAGCCCACAGCCTCCGGGAGAGGGTCCCACTCCGCGGCTTTGCCCCTGGTGCGGAGGGGTGGGGGGTGCAGAGGGGATGTGGGGGGTGCAGAGGGGGTGTGGGGGGTGCAGAGGGGGTGGGGGTGCAGAGGGGGTGGGGGGCGCAGAGGGGGTGGGGGATGCAGAGGGGGTGTGGGGGGTGCAGAGGGGGTGGGGGGCGCAGAGGGGGTGGGGGATGCAGAGGGGGTGTGGGGGGTGCAGAGGGGGTGGGGGATGCAGCGGGGGTGGGGGTGCAGAGGGGGTGTGAAGAGGGGTGCAGAGGGGGTGGAGGGTGCAGAGGGGGTGTGGGGGGTGCAGAGGGGGTGTGGGGGGTGCAGAGTGGGTGTGGGGGGGTGCAGAGGGGGTGTGGGGGGTGCAGAGGGGGTGGAGGGTGCAGAGGGGGTGTGGGGGGTGCAGAGGGGGTGGAGGGTGCAGAGGGGGTGTGGGGGGTGCAGAGGGGGTGGAGGGTGCAGAGGGGTGCAGAGGGGGGTGGGGGGTACAGAGGGGGTGCAGAGGGGTGCAGAAGGGGTGGGGGGTACAGAGGGGGTGGAGGGTGCAGAGGGGGTGTGAAGAGGGGTGCAGAGGGGGTGTGGGGGGTGCAGAGGGGGTGGAGGGTGCAGAGGGGGTGTGGGGGGTGCAGAGGGGTGCAGAGGGGTGCAGAGGGGGTGGGGGGTACAGAGGGGGTGGAGGGTGCAGAGGGGGTGTGAAGAGGAGTGCAGAGGGGGTGGAGGGTGCAGAGGGGGTGTGGGGGGTGCAGAGGGGGTGTGGGGGGTGCAGAGGGGTGCAGAGGGGTGCAGAGGGGGTGGGGGGTACAGAGGGGGTGCAGAGGGGTGCAGAAGGGGTGGGGGGTACAGAGGGGGTGGAGGGTGCAGAGGGGGTGTGAAGAGGGGTGCAGAGGTGTGGAGTGGACGTGCAGGGGGCCCCTGAGGTTCGGGCTTTGGCTGCTCTGTCCAGGCCCAGCCTCTCCTGCACTCTGCCGGCCACGGAAGCCCGCGGCGGGCGCATAGTAGGACCTTTGCTGGCTTCGCCCAAGGTCAGGTTCCTGCCCCTCGCCCGCCTCCACGTGAGCCGAGTATCCTCTTTCCCTCCTGCCTGCCTCCGCTCCGGCTCCTCCCGGTGGGTCCCGGCTCAGTGCCCGCCCTGGGGGACACCCGACCCTCCTCCTGGCAGCCGTGCGTGCTGGGGGGGTGCTCCCCGCTGTAGCACACGTGTAATTGTGTAAGTGAGCGCCCGGCGGTGTAATTACTCGTTCACTCCCTGTTTCCTGCCGGGTCACATTCCTCGGGGTCAGGAGCTGTGTCTCTCCTCTGCCTGCTCCCAGATCCTGCCCGGCCAGTGGAGAGGGGTGAGGCCCGGGGAGGGGTGAGGCCCGGGGAGGGGGTGAGGCCCGGGAGAGGGGGTGAGGCCCGGGGAGGGGTGAGGCCCGGAGAGGGGTGAGGCCCGGGAGAGGGGTGAGGCCCGGGGAGGGTTGAGGCCCGGGGAGGGGTGAGGCCCGGAGAGGGGTGAGGCCCGGGGAGGGGTGAGGCCCGGAGAGGGGTGAGGCCCGGGGAGGGGTGAGGCCCGGGGAGGGTTGAGGCCCGGGGAGGGTTGAGGCCCGGAGAGGGTTGAGGCCCGGGGAGGGTTGAGGCCCGGGGAGGGGTGAGGCCGGAGAGGGGTGAGGCCCGGGGAGGGGTGAGGCCCAGGAGGGGGTGAGGCCCGGAGAGGGGTGAGGCCTGGAGAGGGGTGAGGTCCGGGGAGGGGTGAGGCCTGTGGCGTGGTAGTCTCCAGCTGGGGCTCCTGAGCTCACACAGCCACGCCTCCCCCTCTGCCCCCAGTGTGCAGCAATGAATCACTCCTGTGAGTTCATTCCTTCACTCACTCATTCGTTCACTCGTTCATTCCTGCCTTCATGCAGGACAGGGCCACACAGAACGCCCACTGCTACGGGAGCCTGCTGCCCTGGACCATGTGGCTCAGGGACCAGAGCGCCGGCCTGCGGACCGAAGGTCCGGGCTCTCGTCCGGTCCAGGGCACAGGCCTGGGGGGCGGGCAGGAGGATCAATGTTCTCTCATCATGGATGTTCCCATCTCTCCCTTCCTCTCTGAAATCAATGAAAATATGTTTAAAATTAGCCTGCTCTCGATGCCCGGGCGGCCGGGCCGGGGTCTGTGGCCTCTGGGGGGGCCAGGTCTCCAGGGGGCCAGGTCTCCGGGGGGCCAGGACTTCGGGGGCCCAGGCCTCCGGGGGCCCAGGCCTCCGGGGGCCCAGGCCTCCGGGGGGCCAGGTCTCGGAGGGCCAGGTCTTCGGGGGGCCAGGTCTCAGGGGGCCAGGTCTCGGGGGGCCAGGTCTTCGGGGGGCCAGGTCTCGGGGGGCCAGGTCTTCGGGGGGCCAGGTCTCCGGGGGGCCAGGTCTCGGGGGGCCAGGTCTTCCGGGGGCCAGGTCTCGGGGGGCCAGGTCTCCGGGGGGCCAGGTCTCCGGGGGTCCAGGTCTCTGGGGGGCCAGGTCTTCGGGGGGCCAGGCCTTTGGGGTGCCGGGTCTTCGGGGGGCCAGGCCTTTGGGGTGCCGGGTCTTCGGGGGACCAGGTCTTTGGGGGGCCAGGCCTCGGGGGGGGGGGCCAGATCGTCGGGGGGCCGGGCCTGAACGCCCTGTTACTGCCCGGGCTGGAGCCTCTGCGGGGAGCGGCTGGCAGTGAGCACAGCGCCACCTGCTGGGAGGTCCATCCCAGGCCGCTTCTGCTGGCCGCCGCCTCTGCTCCCTGGGGGCGGGACCGTTACTGCATAAGGGGGGGGGGGGAGGGCGGACGGGGAGGGAAAAGAGGGTGCAGGGGGCGGGGGGGGCTCCTCTGAGGGCGGAGAGAACTCCCCCCCCCGTCCTCTGTGCTGGCTGCGGCCCGTTCCGGAGTGTTTGTGGGGTTGCTGCTCCCTCGGGAGGCTGAGGGGGCACCCCGTAATGAGCGGCCGGGCGGCCCCCATCCATCCCCGATGCCGGGCTGCGGGCTCCATGGGGGGGTCCCCTCTATGGGGGGAGTGGCCGGCGGGACCCTCTGCTCCCGCGGGACAGCCTGGTGCCGGCGGGGCTGCCGGTGCGGATGGTGCCCGGGGCCCAGTCAGACCCTCCGCCCGCACAGGCCCCGGCCCCCTCCTCCCCGCCCCCCTCTTCCCCGGCCCCCCATTCTCCCGGCCCCCATTCTCCCAGCCCCCCTCTTCCCCGGCCCCCCATTCTCCCGGCCCCCCTCTTCCCCGGCCCCCCATTCTCCCGGCCCCCCCTCTTCCCCGGCCCCCCATTCTCCCGGCCCCCCTCTTCCCCGGCCCCCCATTCTCCCGGCCCCCCTCTTCCCCGGCCCCCCATTCTCCCGGCCCCCCTCTTCCCCGGCCCCCCATTCTCCCGGCCCCCCTCTTCCCCGGCCCCCCCATTCTCCCGGCCCCCCTCTTCCCCGGCCCCCCTCTTTCCCGGCCCCCCATTCTCCCGGCCCTAGGCGGCCCCCTGCACCCCCTCCTCTAGGCAAGTGCCCGGAGCGGCCCCATTGGTCCACTGGGCAAGAGGGGGTCTCCCTGCCCTGCACACACTCACACACACATACATACACACTCACATACCCACACACACTGACACACACACACTGACACACATACACACTTACACACACTCACACTCACACTCACACTCACAAACATCACACACTCACCCACACTCACACACACATACATACACACACTGACACACACACTGACACATGCACACTCACACACTTACACTCACACTCACACATACACACTCACGCTCACACAAACTCACACACTCACACTCACACACACACTCACACTCACACTGACACAAACACATACATACATACTCATATACATACACACACACGCACACTCACACACACACACATACACACTCACATACCCACACACACACTGACACACACACACACACTGGCACACATACACACTTACACACACTCACACTTACACTCACAAACATCACACACTCACCCACACTCACACATGCACACACACACTCACACTGACACACACACTCACACACACATACACACTCATATACATACACTCACACATGCACACTCACACACATACATACACACACTGACACACACTGACACACACATACTCATATACATACACACGCACACACACTCTCACACATACATACATACACACACTGACACAGGTACACTCACACACTCACACATACACACACATACACACTCACGCTCACACAGACTCACACTCACACTCACATACATACACACACACTGACACACACACTGACACAGGCACACTCACACACTCACACACACTCACACATACACACTCACGCTCACACAGACTCACACGCACACTCACACACACACACTCACACACTCACACATACACACTCACGCTCACACAGACTCACACGCACACTCACACTCACACACACACACTGACACACGCACACTCACACTCACACACACACTCACACACACACACACTGACACACGCACACTCACATACATACACACACTGACACACACACTGACACACGCACACTCACACATACACACTCACACACACGCACACTCACACTCACACACATACACACACACTCACACACACACACTCACACATACACACACGCTCACACAGACTCACACGCACACTCACATACATACACACACACTGACACATGCACACTCACACTCACACACACACTCACACACACACACTCACACACACACACACTCACACACCTGCTCGCGCTCCGGGCCGCGGGGGACACTGGTTTCCCGTAAGCGGGCTGGAACAGACCCGGCTCTGCAGTCTGCCGTGGCTGCGGGGGGAGCTGCGCCTCGGCCACGGTGAGCCCACGGGGCCAGCCCGCCCCCTCCTACCCCCGTTCTCCTTCCTTCGGTGCCAACCATCTTGTCACGGCCCGCCCGGTGTGCCCAGGGACCGGCGCTGACCCAGGACCAGGGGCTCACAGCTCGGCTCCGGTCGGGGCACAGGCCCGGGGTGTGCAATGATGGATGACGCTTCTCTCTCTTCGAAGTCCCTCTCTCCCGTCCTCTCACTCTAAAACCGATAAAAACACGTTCAGATGGGAGAAAAGAATCGTATTCGACCTTCAGTGGCTGCATGTTTGTCTCTCGGCTGCAAAGCCTGCGCCAGGGACTCAGTGCTGCCCGACCCCCGCCCCCGCCCCGGCCAACACCCCCGCCCTGGCCCCCGCCCCCGCCCCCGCCCCGGCCCACACCCCCGTCCCGGCCCCCGCCCCCGCCCCCGTCCCGGCCCACACCCCCGCCCCGGCCCCCGCCCCGCCCCCGCCCCGGCCAACACCCCCGCCCCGGCCCCCGCCCCGCCCCCGCCCGGCCAACACCCCCGCCCCGGCCCCCGCCCCGCCCCCGCCCCGGCCAACACCCCCGCCCCGGCCCCCGCCCCCGCCCCGTCCCGGCCCACACACACACCCCCCCCCCCCCCCCGGCCCACGCCCCCGCCCCCGCCCCAGCCCACGCCCCCGTCCCGGCCCACACCCCCCCCACCCGGCCCACGCCCCCCGCCCCGGCCCCCGCCCCCGCCCACACACCCCCCCCCCCCCCGCCCCGGCCCACACCCCCACCCTGGCCCCCGCCCCCGCCCCGGCCCCAGCCCCCGTCCCGGCCCACGCCCCCGCCCCGGCCCCCGCCCCCGCCCCGGCCCCCGCCCCCACCCCGGCCCACACCCCCCCGCCCCGGCCCCCGTCCCCGCCCCGGCCCACACCCCCCCGCCCCGGGCGCTGCGGGTGCCCGGGAGGCACAGGTCAGGCCGTGCGGAGGGCGTCTGGCCCTGGGGGGAGGGTCCTCGGCGAGATGAGCGGACGGCTCAGCGGGGACCGGGCCCAGTAGGCCAGGCGCCCTGTGCGCTCGCGGCCCCTCCGGTGGAGGCGGTGTCCGCGCTCCGTCCTCTCGGGCCCGTGACGTCTGCTGCTCACGGCCACGTCTCCTCACCCACCCGCCACGGGCCGGTCCCGGGCGCTGCGGCCTCTGGCTGTCGCAAAGGGTCGTCGGTGGACGTTTCCCGCTGTTTTTAAAGTCACAGAGGTCACAGAGGTCACAGCCAAACACAGGCCCTTTCCTGGTTAGAAATGCAGGTACTGGTTAAGAATTCTGATTGACCCTTTACCGGTTAACAATGCGGATTGACCCTTTAGCGGTTAGTAATGCAGATTTTGTAACCAAAGAAACACGGTAATTTCAAGAGAAACATCGAAAGCGCTTTGTTCAAAGGGATGTCCATCGCTAGCCACACATTCCCCCACCTTTCAGGTAATGCGGGCACCGTCCCAATAGAACTGTTCTTGCTTTGGGGCAGACCATCCAGAGACCCCACTGTCCCCGTCTGCGTCCGTGTGGGAGGGCTGCTCAGACAGGGCGTGTGCCGTCGATGGGAACAGACGGGTGGGTTCATACTTCCCAGGAAGATCTCACGCGTCCTTAGCGGGTTTTGAAGTGTGTGCTGGTGCGTCATCATGAAGCAGAATTACTTTGCCGTGTCTTCTGGCCCATCCTGGTCGTCTCACCATCAAAGTGAGGTTCACATGGATCATTTGTTGTCTTAACGATCAGTGTTAACGGTTTCACCTGGTGTGACAGAGGTTCAAGACCGCTCCCCTGCCCCACCCTGTCCCCCTCCCCGGCCCTCCTCAGACACGCCCGCTCTCCGTTTGCTGGTGGGAGCCTGCAGGAGGCTTAGCGGCCTGCCGGTCTCGGGGTCATTGATCTCACAGCTGGCACACGCCTGCTTTCAGAAGAGAGGGCGGCCCCGGCCAGGTGGCTCAGTGGGTAGAGCGCCGACCTGAGTTCGATTCTCATCAAGGGCACAGACCTCGGCTGCAGCTCCTCAGACGTGGGCCCTGGTCCGGGTGCGTGCAGGAGGCAGCCCATCGACGTGTCTCTCTCACATGGATGTTTCTCTGTCTCTCCCTCTCTCTCCACTCTCTCCCCATAAAAGATCATTGGGAAGTGTCCTCGGGGGAGGAGGACAAACACACAAACACAGAGACAGGAGGGTGAGTGACATGAGGAGCCGCCATCCCAGTCCTGGGAAACACCGTCTCCGCCAGCGCCCTTCAGCGCGGGCCATGCCCCGGTCCTCCCACCGCAGGGCGAGCGCACGCTGTCCGCGGCCCCCGCCACCCGCTCCCCTCCCTCCCATCGCCCGCTCGGCTCCTCACAGACATAAAGAGAGGAAGCCTCCCGTCCCCCCGCCAGGCTGCAGGGAGAGGGAAAAGGAGGAAATGCGGGCGGCAGAGGGCGGTGCTCGGGGTACCTACACACGCGCGTCTCCACCGGCGCGCTCCTGAAAATTGAAAATAAAATTATGGAGAAAATGCTCTATTTGATTCTCTGTTTATGGGGAATTCGTTTTATGTGACTTTTTTATTCGTGGCATCAACTGCCGGTGCGCCGCGGCCCCCGCCCGCCGCCCCGTCCTCTGAATTATTCAGGCGGCGCGGGCGGGTCCCCGCGCTCCGGGCACCGCGCGGGATTTATCTCGGAGCCTGACACGTGCGGCTAATTCACTCGGCGGCCGGGTTCAGGTTCGGGTTCGTGAATAATGGATGGCGGGGCGGGCGGCGGTAATGGATGGTGTTTGTTTGTGATCTCCGCGCCGCCCCATTTGCATAGGCAGATCGGGCCGCGGGGCGCCGCACGTGGGGATGACGGATGGGGTGCGGGCGCCGGCGGTTCTGTAAATGTTTGATTAGTTCTGAATGGATTACGGCGAGATTATCCGGTTCAGAGGTTAACGCGGGCGCTCTCGGGCCCGGAGCCTCGGTGATCCCTGGCTGACAGGTTTTAGAATTCATGCCGCGCCCCCGAGCCGCGGGCATGGGGTGCCGTCGGCAACAGATGTTCCTGACGGAGCGGACGGTCTCCGGGCCGGAGAGCGGGCAGGCTTCCGAGGGGCTGGTTTCGTCAGAGGCGACGCCACGTCTAAGAGCATCTGGGCGGCCGCCCGGGTCCCGGCCCTGCTGGCTTGGCGCTCAGCTCCCGGCGTCAGCGGGCGGCCGGCTGCACGGTTGCTCGGAGGGGAGGGCAGGGCCAGGGCCAGGGCTCCGGATGGCTGCTCGGGGTTCCCCGTGTTGCCACCAGGAGCCTGGCGGGCACGTCGCTGCAGGGAGGGGTGTGGGTGGAGGCCAGCGGGCACGGGCCCAGGCGTCTGGGTGCCCCAGAGCAGACATGGCCGGGAGGCTTTGGGAACCCCGGTAAATGCCAGCCATGACACGCCTTCCTGCCCACACAGACGGCGGATAAATCAGACAGCAGGAGCCTGAGAGGCACGGACACAACCTCAAGAGTGTGTGTGTCTGTGTGTGTGAGTGAGTGTATGTGAGTATGGTGATTTTGTGTGTGTGAATGTGAGTGAGCATGTACGAGTGCATGCATGTAATTATGTGTGAGCACGTGTATCTGTGTGAGTGTGTGTGCATGCATGTAAAAGTGTGTGAGTGTGACAGTATATGAGCATGTGTGTGAATGTGCAACTGTGAGTGCGGTGAGCATGTGTGTGTTTATCAGTGTGAGTGTGTGTGAGCGTATGATTGTGTGTTTGTATGAGAGTGTGTGTGCATGAGAGTGAGTGAGTGTGTTTATGTATGAGAGTGTGTGTGTGAGTGTGAAGCGAGGAGGAGCAGAGTGGGAGCCTGGCTCTGCCCTGCGTCCTGGCCCCAGCGCCCCGGGAGCCGCCGGGGAGCCGGCCGGGGGGCCTCCGGGGTGGACGCAGCTCCGCACAGCCCCCCTTCGGCCACTTGCTCTGTGTCGTCCTTCGAGACTGTGCACAGCCTGCTGGGCACCCACCCCCTCGCTCCTGGCACAGCCTCTGGTGCCCCCCAGCCCGCCCCCACCTCTGCCCTGAGCTGCTCCCCTCCTGCCCCCCCCCCGCCCCCCGCCCGGGCAGCGGCTCAGCCCCCGGAGCCGGGCTCTCCAGCCCGGCCTGCCGCGCCGGGCGCTCTGAGCCGGCCCGGCCCGCGCCCACTCCCAGCTGCCGGCCGCGCGCCCGTGATTATATGGGTAATGGAACACGTGCTCTTTGTGTCTGAGCCCTGATTAATCTGCCTTCGCTTCGGCCGTGATGGATGGGGCCCGGCCGGAGGTGACGCGGCCATCGGCGGCGGCTTATTACCGACGCCGGCCCCGCGGGCTCGGAGGCGCGCGCTGTGCTGACAGCCGGCTCCTCGCCGCGTCCCCCCGATCTGTTTTGGTTCCTGGGGTGACCTTTCGTGCGGGGAAATGCATTAGCGCGCAGCGCGGCCTCATTAGGAGAGTGAATTAACCGGAGAGTCTCTTTAGCTAAATGACAGCCGAGGACGCGCCGATAGCCACGAGCGGCGGGAACTTAACTCATGAATCAGCCGGGCGCTCGCCGCCGCCCGGAGCGCCCGGGTCCCGCGCCGGCCGGCTCCCCGGCCGAGGCAAAGCTCATTACTTCCTCCTGATGGGCCAGGAAGAGCGAGCGGGCAATAATAAAGCCGGAATTTTTCAGCGCCGTTGGGAGCGGGGCTGACAGGCGGCGGGATCGGGCGGCGGGCGCGGCCGGCGCCGCGGGGCCATCGATCACCGATCTAATTAAATCAGCCCAGGGCGCCCAGTGAGCTTTCCGCGGGCGGAGCGGCCGGGAAGGAGCGCCGTTAGCCGGCTGCGAGCGTTAATTAAATAATTCACAGTGAGGGATTCTGCGTTTGTACAGAAATCGTGCGCTTAATTGTGCGTG
Organism: Nyctalus aviator; assembly: GCA_036971965.1. NCBI lineage: Eukaryota > Metazoa > Chordata > Mammalia > Chiroptera > Vespertilionidae > Nyctalus > Nyctalus aviator. Next base: position 986,835 of record CM072933.1, read on the forward strand.
CTGTAGAACAGGCCGGCCTTGTGTTAACAACGAGCCGGAGCCACGCACCGAGCAGAGCGGAGCCTCAGCCAGCGCGGCCGGAAGGTTCTGGGCTCCGCCAGGAACCCGGGAAGGGCGTCCGGGGCCCCGGGGGCGGCCTCTGGAGGTGCGGGCTGAGCACCCAGGAGGTCCTGGTTTGCTGGGGCTGGAGCAGGAGGGGGAGGGAGGCTCTTAGACTCCCTTGTCCGGGGCCTGAGCACTGCCGGCCTCCCCCGCCATCGCGGAGCAGGAGGGAGCCTTGGGGCCCGAGAAGACCAACGCCCCATTTCACAGACACGGACCCTGAGGCCCAGAGGCACCTGGAGGCTGAGGTCTGAGCCGGCTCGGCAACTCGGCCTGGGCTTGAACCCGAGCCTCTCACTCCGGAGCCCGTGCTGCTGGGCCGGGCGTGCTGGGCCTGGGCTCGAACCCCAGCCTCTCACTCCGGAGCCCGTGCTGCTGGGCCGGGCGTGCTGGGCCTGGGCTCGAACCCCAGCCTCTCACTCCGGAGCCCGTGCTGCTGGGCCGGGCGTGCTGGGCCTGGGCTCAGAGGCCGCGGAGGGACGGGTGTGGGTGACCCCGAGGGGGCGGCGTGCACCCTCTCAGCGCGGGAGGCCAGGCCCGGGGCCGGTGAGGCCGGTGGAGCTCAGAGCAAAGCGCCCGGCGCTGACATGGCGGCCGGGCCAGGAGGCGGGGGCTGCGGGGGGGCCCCCGGGGCGCCATGGGGAGCCCCCTGAGCTCAGCAGAGCCCCCGACAGACTCCACCGAGGACGACTCAGAACACGGGGTCCCTGCGTCTGAGCCCCTTCATCTCCAGGCCCCGGCCGGTGCAGGCGCCCCGAAAGGCCTCCCCCAGAGAGGAGGGGCCTCGGCCTGAGGTCTCCCGCCTCCTGCCACGGGCACCCCAGGCAGAGGGCAGGCCTCCTCCTCTCTCCTACAGACCCCAAGAGCCACGTCCCTGCCGGCCGGCTCGCCGAGACCCGTCTCCTCCCTCAGAGCCTGTCCCCCCACAGCTCCGGCCGGAGGGTCGGAGCTGAGCCCCGTCTGCTTCCGAGAGAAGAAGCCCCTCTCCCCGCGAGCAGACGGCGCAGCCGCCTCGCCAGGAAGCCGCGGCCCCGGGAATCACCGAGGCGACCGTCACGGGCCGGTGTCTGCAGACGGGGACCTGCGCTCGGCCACTCAGCGCTCACTCAGTTCACTCGTTTACACGTTTACACGTTTGCGTGGCCGGCCACCGTGGTGTAACGGCGACGATGGGAGCGCGGCTGCCCGCAGGCTGCCCCCCCCTCCCGGGCGCCGCCTCCCGACGCACCGAGCTGCCCGCACGAAGGCATATTTTTCACGCAAAACCAGGCGGCGCCGGCGCACCGACCTCTCACGGAACATCTGGTCCCAGCAGGACGCCAGGCCCCTTCTCCATCATTCTGACGGCGGCTGCTGAGAGTTCCATAGGTTTGTTAATTTAGAAAAAATGTTTTTTATTGATTCCAGAGAGGAAGGGAGACAGAGAGAGAGAGAGAGAAACATCAACGATGAGAGAGAATCAGGGGTCGGCTGCCTCCTGCCCGCCCCACACCAGGGACGGAGCCCGCAGCCCGGGCCTGTGCCCTGACCGGGAATCGAACCCTGACCTCCTTGTTCACAGGTCAATCAATGCTCAAACCCCGAGCCAGGACAGCGGGGGCTGCAGATAAGACCTAAGTGAATTTCTCTCAATTCTTTGCGCCTTCGAACAGACGGGATTTGAACACGTGGCTGACCTGTTGTCAGATTGGAACTCACTTGGGCGGGTCAGCCGTCGGTGCTGTCGGGCTGACCCCGCTCCGTACTGGCTTCCGCTGACCGTGCCTCGTGGCTGGGAGTGGCCGGGATCACTGTGCTCACGTGGCCTGGGCCGGCAGCGGGAGCGGCCACGCTCCCGCCTTCCTCACGTGGCCAGGAGCTCCGCGCCATCGGCAGCGCCTTCTCTCTCCGGGGCTGTTGGACTTCCTTACAGCATGGTGGTCAGTTCCCAGGAGAGCCATTCAGAGGAGAGCCATGCAGAGGAGACCACGGAGACACCCACGGCCTCACCCGGGACACGCACAGCAGCGCCCACCACTGTGCTCACGGGCCGGTCCAGGGCCCCCCTCTGGGCCCGGGGATGGCACGGCCGTGGGCAGAGGAGCCTGGAGGGGAGCAGACACCGTGGCGCTCATTGGAAACGTGACCCACCACCTCCTGACCTCTGGCCCCCGAGTTCACATCCCCCGCAGCCACCGGCCCGCCCACATGCTCCCCGAGTCTCCTCCCGTCGCAGCTGACTCCCCGCGGAGCCAGTCCCCGTGGCTCCTCGGTGCCGAGGGCTGTGAGCGAACGGACAGACCCTCACCCGGGAGGAGGCGGGGACCGGTGGGCAGACATCCTGCTCCGCCCGCAGGCCCCCCCCCCGGGCTGCTCTTGTCCCCTGGCCCTGCAGGACGGGGGCACGGGGAGGGTCATCTGGGGTCATGGGCCCGCTCCCGTGGACGTGCCTGTGACTTCCGTGTGTGAGGGTCACAGGCTTGCCACTCGGACTGCGAACACCGCAGTGGCTCTCATCGGCCCCAGTGCCCACGGACAGGCCCGGCTGGAGGAGGACGGAGGCAGCACACGCTCTGTGCCCGGCACCGCCCGTCCCAGCTGGGCACACGCCGGGCACACGCCGGGCACACGCCCGGCCCGAGCCACACGGACGCAGGCCTCTCTGACGGACGTCTTCCCTCAGAGGGACAGTGCTCCTGTCCTCACGGCCGAGGCCCCTGCGCCCGGCTCCTCGGGGGGGGGGGGGGCGGGGTGCAGCCGGCGGCACGGTGCCAGCCCATCAGCAGGAGCAGCACGGGCAGGGCACCTCCCGCCACCAGGACAGGGCGGTGGCCGGTGGGCCTGTCGGTCTCGGCGTCGAAGAAGCCGGAACTAAAAATGGATCCGAGCATGAGGCCATCGGGTGGACCGGGATGGTGGGCGAAGGCGACCTGAGCGCGGCCGCTGGAGTTCCCGCTGTCCCGGCAGCCGGCCCCTCGCCCAGGCCGTCCGGCTCAGGCCGCTCCCCATAGCTCTTCCGTGAAGTGGCACCAGGCTACCCCTCAGGGATCGGGTCTCCCGGGAGTCCCGCCCGCTGTCCCCGCCCGCACGGCCGGAGACGGCCCGGACCCTCCCTGGGCCTCCGACGCGGGACGAGAGGGGCCGGGGCGAGTGGGGGAATATTGAGTTTTAAGCGTGCCGGGCGGTGATTTGTGGCCGTGTCACGGCGAATATTTTTCAGTGTCACCGGCTTCGCCGGCGCTGTCACTCAGGCGGCCGGCGGGAACAGGGCCGCGCCGGGCTCGGTATTAATGGGGCTGCCCGGCGCCCGGTGATGGAGTGCTGTTTGGGTTCGGGGCCACGTTTGGCTGCGGGACGTTATTACCGCGCGGCCTGCTGTTGTCAGGCTTCCATCACGGCTCCAATAACACGGTTAGGAGCCGCCCGCCGGGCGGGGCCCCCTGAGACACACGCGTCCCCCCGCAAAGGAGCAAACGGGGCTCGGAACTTGGATTTCACTGACTTTTAAAATCAGTTACCCCGCCCCCGCGTGAGCCGGCGTGGCTCAGCGGATCGAGCGTCGGCCTGTGCGCCGAAGGGTCCCGGGTTCAATTCCGGCCGAGGGGACGTGCCTCGGTTGCAGCTCCTCCCTGGCCCGGGCCCTGATCCGGGCTCATGTAGGGGACAACCCGTCGGTGTGTTTCTCTCCCATCGATGTTCCTCTCTGTCTTTCCCGCTCTCTAAAAAATCAATGAGGATAAATAAAAGATAAGATTATTTTCCCCAAAAATTACTTGGCGGTGGGACATGGTTGCCTGGTTTGTAGCTCGATGGGTTCGATGCAGCTTACAGGGGACGGGAGAGAACCGCTCCTCCCCCGTGGGGAGGGAGAGAGGCTGCGGGCGGTGCGAAGGCCGGCCTCGCTCGGCGGGCGGCCCCGAGCCCCCTGAGACCCCGCCCCTCCCCGGCCAATCCAGGAGGAGGGAGCTATGCCGAGTGCACCCTGCTTTACAGCAATCACACCCGTTCTTGCAAAGTCACATTTCACGGGGGACGTGGCAGGCTGCCCGGCCTGGCGGGGCCCCGGGACCCGGGACCGGCGGCCGTGGAGGAGAGGGCGGCACCGTGGGGAGCGGCGCCCGGCTTAGACGCACCCTGACAACAACCTTCCCAACCCCCTTTCCGGGGGGACCGGCCGCTGGGTCTGGAACCCTCCCCTGCCCCCATGTCACGGGCGCTCGCTCCAGTCCGAGGGCGCCACGGGAAAACGGACAGAACCCTCCGCGGCTTCTCAGCCGCGAGCCGCCGGCTGGGGCGGCTGAGGTGTCCCGGGCGGGAGCGGGGAGAGGCGGGCGTGGGCGCTGGGGGGTTCGGGGTGAACTCAGGCCGAGCAGGGAAGCGCGGGGCCCCTCTAGGGAGGGGACGGCAGCCGAGGGGTGTGCCCCGCCCGGCCGCCCGGCGGGGAGATGCCCTGATAAGGCAGACACAACCCCAATGAAAGGCTGACAATGGGGGAGAGCAAATAGAAATCGCATTAAGCAGCGGCGATAGTGCCTGAATGGAGACGGGAATTGGGCACAATGGCCCGGCGGCTTTTAATATGGTCCCCAATCACCGCACAATGCGGGCGGATCGGCGCTGCTGCGTGAGGCCTATCGCCCCATCTCCCGGCCTGCCCGACAGCGCGCGTTATTGGAGGCTTGTGGCTTCCTTTCTTTCTTTCTTTCTTTTTTTCTGTAAGAACTCATACATATTTCATGTCTGGGGCCGGAGGGGGCTGGGGGAGGGGCGTGTGGCGCTGGGCACAGAGCCGTGGCCCGTGGGGCAGGCCTGGCATCGTCTGGGCCGGGGCCTGGCCCCGCGGGGAAGCTTCTGGACCTGGAGGAGCGTGTCCCGCCGAGGGCCGGGCACCCGCAGCCGGCGAGCCACTGTGCCGGGGCCTCCCTCTGTCGTGAGCCCGGAGGGCGGCAGCCGGCCCCGCAGCCCTAGAGGGTGAGCCCCGCTGACTTCCCCCAGGTGCTGTTTGGAGCCGAGGGGCCGCAGGGCGGGGAGAAGGGCCGGACGGGGTCCCCGTGGCCCTGCGCCAACCTGTCTCCTAACCCTGAGAGCCGGGCGAGCGTGGCCCAAGAGCACATGACATCCGCCTCCGCCAGAGCATCGCCGTTCCGTCCGCGGCGCCGCCGGGCGCCTGGCACGGAGCCGGCACTGCGTCCTCGGGGGCGCTCCCCGCGGCCTCGCCTCGCACCCTCCGGTGGTGCTGGGCGCCGAGCCGTCAGGAGGCGCGGAAGCCAGTCTTCCCGGACGTGGTGTGGGGCGGCCTCGGTCCCGCTGGGGCGGCGGAGAGAAGAGGCGAGTGTGCGCTGGCTCCCGGCCTCCCGGCGCTGACCCGGAACGGTGACCCTCCGCTGGCTGGGCACGCACCGCCCGCTCCCTCCCACCACGGAGGCCCGGACCCAGGCAGCGGTGGCTGAGGGGCGCCTGCTGTCCTCACGGGTCACGGGTCAGAGCTCCGGCCAGCGCTGGACACCGTTCCCTTTGGGACAGGCGGGGCGCGGGCTCCTGTCCGGGGCAGCGCCTTCCCCGCCGCCGGGCGGACACGGTCCCTCCGCTCCGGCGCGGCCGCCTGCCCACCGTGTCCCTCCGTCCGCGGCGCCGGCGGGCGGAGACCCGGAGGAGGGCGCTCGGGCGCTTCCTCTCGGGGGAGCTCCGGGCTCCGCCGCGCACACAGCAGGGCCGCCCCGGCCCTGCTCGCCTCCTCCACGCCACGTGGTCACGGACGGACCCCGCCATGCTCACCGCCCCCCCTGGGACACACACGCTGCTCCAGGCCCCAGGGCCTCCGCGCCTCCCGTGACCGCCAGGCTGCCGAGCGGGAAGCGGAGGCCTGAACGCCTGGTCGGTTCCAGCGGGGACGCCAGGGAGATGGACGTGGTCCCCAGGCTCAGGCGAGCGACGGCCGAGGACCCCAGAAAAGAGCAAAGGCTGTAGCTGCGTGTGCACCCATGTGCATGTGCACACAACGTACACCTGTGTGCTCGCACACAGGCGTACACTTGTGCAACATATGTATGTGCACACACGCACACGCGTACACCTAGTGCACACACTGTTGCAACCTATGTGTGCATGTGTGCACATGTGTACAGCGAACACGTATGTGCACATGCACAAACGTGTGCCTAGTGCACACGTACACACATACACATATGTGTACACACGTGTGGGCGCGTGTCTGTGTATGCACTGTGGGCATGTGGGCATGTGGGGTGGGTGGGATGTGGGCAGGTGCGTGGCTGGTGCTCTGCTGCCTCCGTGTGCAGCGCAGGAGCCAGACTCGCCCGAGGGGACGGCCCCGGCGGCCCTGGCAGGCGCACAGACGGCTGCCCCTCACTGAGCAGGGCCAGCCCCTCCTGTCCCGCCGTGGCCTCTCCGTCCCTGGAAAGCCCCCGCCCAGGGGACAGGGGAGGGTTCGGGAGAGCGAGCAGCTTGGGCCCAGGAGGGGCCGGTGAGCCCCGGACCTCACACCGCCCCCCACGCCGCCCTGGCAAGGCCGCCCGGCAGGCAGGGCGCCCGTTACAGGCGTGTTTTAGGGAGCAGCACGTGCTCTGTCGTGTGATCTGTCCCCGGTCTGTCACTGAGGCTGGCAGGGGGTCCGGGGCCATGGGGGCCGGGCTCTGGGGGGTCTGGGGCCATGGAGACCGGGCTCCGGGGGGTCCGGGGCCATGGGGGCCGGGCTCCGGGGGGTCCGGGGGGTCCAGGGCCATGGAGACCGGGCTCCGGGGGGGTCCGGGGCCATGGAGACCGGGCTCCGGGGGATCCAGGGCCATGGGGGCCGGGCTCCGGGGGGTCCGGGGCCATGGGGGCCGGGCTCCGGGGGGGCCGGGGTCATGGGGGCCGGGGCCGCCAGGCCAGGTGCGGGGGAAGCTAGACCTGCCCGTTCGGTGACAACAGGCACCTCCCGTGTGGGCTCCGGCCTCGGCTGGCGTTGGCCCTCGCTCGCCGGGAGGCCCGGGAAGTGACCACCATTTCTGAGCCTCACCTTCTCCCTCCTGCAGTGCCAGCTCCTGTCAGGGTTGGCCCCCAGTCTCCGGGCAGCACCCTGAGAAAGGAGGGGTCTTCTCCGGCGTCCTCCCCGCCCGTGCGGCCATCTCCGAGCTGGCTCCTGCGTTTCCTCCCCCTCTGCCCGGCCCTGCGGCAGGGGCTCGGTGTCCTGGGCCCGCCGGCTCCTGCACGCGATGAGCAGGGCTGTGGCTCACAGGAGACGCCCTGATCCTCTGGCCGCTGGTGCCCGAGGCCCCGTGCTCTCTGTCGGCCCGGCGGGTGGCCGGGTGTCTGTTTGTGCCCCGGGGCTGCGGCTGGTAACGGTGCCGGGGGCAGGGAGTGGACTCACGTTGTCCATTCGTTCAGTCCTTTTCGCACCAAATGTTTAACAGGCACCGGTTCCGAGCCGGGCCCTGGCGGACTGAGGCTCACAGTGCTGCCCCCCGAGGCTCACAGGTGGGAGGGGGACGCCTGGGGCCATGGACGGGGCTTTTCCCAGGGCTGGCGGGGCCTGGGCGCCCCCAGAGGCAGGGCCTGAGCCCCAAGAGCGCCCCTGGGGGTGTGGCCATGGCGAGGCACAGGGGCGGGCGGTGATGGAGGGACCGGGTGCCCCAACCTGAAACCAGACGGCCCTGCACCGTGTCACCGCCGATCCCGGCACCGCTCCGCCCGTCTCCGGCTACCGCGCCGGTCCCGGCGAACACACAAACACGCCGTCACACAGACAGTCAGGTTTCGTGTAAAACCAGCGGCAGCAGCGGTGAGCACGGCGCGGTGGCAGCTGCGCCTCCTGCCGCCGACCGGCTGATTTGTGGGCGGCTCCGGTCGCCGCGCCACCCCTCCGCCGACGAGGAGGGAGATAAAATGTCGCTTAGGATAATGTAATTGGCCTTAAGGTACAGGAGTTGAATTATTTTCCGTGATTTATAATCTGGAAATTAAAGACTCACTCATTTTCTAATTTAATTCCGTCTTCAATGGAAAAATGTTCGCTCTGATCTAAATTGGCGAGTAATGTTGCTAATTCACATGCAGATGTAATTTCGATTCGGGCAGCATTTGCCGTGATTGACGGGTCTCCGAAGAATCATTAAGACCCTTATCTCCCGATCGTGCAAATTCCCCGGCAGTTGTGGTAATAACTTCGGCCGAGGAGACAAGGAGAGAAAATAAATTCTCCCTGCCCTGCCTGCCGGCAGGCCCGGCGTCTGCGGGCCGGGGCCGGGGCCTCTCTCCGATTTACAGCCTGCACGGTGCGGTGCGAGGCCAGAGGAGGCGGGCGCTCGCCAGATCTGGTGGCTTTCGGATTGTGTCCGCCCTCCGAGACGTGAATGGGACGGGCCCCGATAAGTCACCCCTGGTTCACGCTTAATTATCGGGGATTTTATGCCACATTTGGCGCAGCAATTCATTGATAAGTAAGAGCCGCCCGGGGACAGCGGACGATGATTACCCATCATCACGCGGGCCACCTCCCCCGCAGCTGTCACATGGCCGGCCCAGGGCCATGCGTCTTCATCTAAGGAGGCCTCAGGAGCCGGCCGCAGAGAGGACGGGCCGCTCCTGCTGAGTGAGGAATGGCCGAGCCGGCGACGCGGCCGCCCGGGGCATCTGTCCGCCCGCGGGCAGCAGCGAGGGGCGGCCGAGGCCCGGGACCCTGTGGCTGTGAGCGCCCCGGGCCCGGTGCAGCCGGGCGCCCGCTCCGTCCCTGCAGGCGGCAGGAAAATGGGCTTCTTTGGCCAGCAGCTCGATGGTGGACATAAAAGCCACTCGGTTCTGAGCGCTGGGGTCTGTTCAGTTAGACGGCCACGTGAGATTCGGGGCGAGCTGGGTGCTTCCAGGGTGACTGAGGACGGGACACCCCGAAGCAGGTGGGCCCGCTCCCCACTCCCCCTCTCACCGCCCCGAGCGTTTCCTCTGCACAAGGTTTTATCTACTTTATTTATTTTTAATTAAAATATTTTTATTGATTTCAGAGAGGAAGAGAGAGAGAGAGAGAGAGAGAGAGAGAGAGAGAGAGACATCTATGATGAGAGAGAATCATGGATCGGCTGCCTCCTGCACCTCCCCCAGTGGGGATGGAGCCCACAACCCGGGTCTGTGCCCTTAGCTGGAATTGAACCCGGGACCTTTCAGTTCACAGGCCGACGCTCTACCTACCGAGCCAAACTGGCGAGGGCTGGACAAGGCTTTAGAGCGGGATTTTCCGATTTCCGTCCTGTGTGAACCCGCCAGGGCCCAGGGGTCGAGGCTGTACAATTTGGAGAGAGGGGGAGGCCAGCTCAGCCGGCCGCTGGGGGAAGTGATTTTGATGGGAAACAGGAGGAAAAGGCAAAAGCTTTAACACGATACGGGCTGTGCCCACCGCAGGGCTCGGGCTGAGCACCGACTAGGAACCAGGTCAGGGCTCCATCCCGGCCAGGGCACAGGCTGTGGCACAGGCTTGTCCCAGTGTGGGGTGTGCAGGAGGCAGCTGAGCCACGATTCCCTCACCACGGGTGTTTCTCTTTCTCCCTTTCGCGTCCTCTCTGATAAATAAAAATGCACATAAAAACAAGAGCTGTACTGCCATTCCATGCTCTGCTTTTTAAAGTTGGATCTTTGAGGTGGGAGCTGGCCCCGCAGCCCACAGTCCTGAGCATGAACTCCAGGAGGTCAGGGTTCGATCCCGGTCAGGGCGCAGGCCCGGGTTTCGGGCTCCATCCCCAGTGCGCGGTGTGCAGGAGGCAGCCGATCCGTGACTCTCTCCCATCATGGATGTTTTTCTCTCTCTCCCTCTCCTTCCTCTCTGACATCAATAAAAAAATATATTAAAAATATGTATGACCCTCAGAGCGCCACGGACTCCCCTCCCAGGGACCTCCAGCTCCCTGGGGCCCGGCCCTTGTGGGGGTCTCCGACCAGCCTCCCTCAGGGGCCGGCACGAAGACAGATGCCGCCCCGAGAGGGAGCAGAGCCGGCTGCACCCTGAGTTGAGGACATTAAAGTTTTCCGGTTTACTTATTAGCACGACATGTAATTGGATAGAAGGAGCAGGTTTCAAAAATTTGTCTTGCCGTAATGACTATAATTTTTTAAAGATTGAAAATGAATCTGACTGGAAAATACCATTAAACTACCAAGTTGCTTAAAATTTAAAGGGTAATTCACATATAATGCTTTTATTTAATAGCCCAATTTACAAAACGTCTAAAATTAATGCGGATCTTTTCAGGACAAAATCAGCCGTAACTGCACCAACTAATTTTTGCTCATTTGAACTGAATTATTAATAAGAGAGAAATATACCATATGTTCCCCCAAAGAGCCGGGCGCATTTATTTCCGACGGAGGCGCGGTGTTTGGCGGAATAGGGGAGTTTAAATGCTTTCGGAGAAATGGGTTGCCGAGCCGCTTTAATAGAGTATAAATCAGGCCCCGTAATTACGGGGCGCAGCTGTTCGCGGGCTGGAGGCTGGCGGCTCCGCGCCCCGCTTCCTTTATCACCTGCACGGCCTCCTCGGCAGCCATTTGTTCCGGAATTACATGGCGAGCCCGCGGTTCCGCGGACCCCGCGCCGGGAGGGAATGTTCTAGCCGGCGGAGGTGAACACGGGTCCCGTCTATTGGCATCGCCTCGCTCTCCTCTGAAAACCATGGGCTGAGCGCCTACTGCGTGTCAAGCAGGGAACTGGTCTCTGAACAAGATGGGCCTCTTTTTCTCTCTCCCTCTCTCCCTCCTTCCTTCCCTCTCTCCCTCCTTCCTTCCCTCTCTCCCTTCCTCCCTCCCTCTCTCTCTCCCTCTTTCCCTCTTTCCTTACCCCCTCCCTCTCTCCCTCCCTCCCTCCTTCCCTCTCTCCCTCCCTCCCTCTCTCTCTCCCTCTTTCCCTCCTTCCTTCTGTCTCTCCCTCCCTCCCTCCCTCCTTCCTTCCTCCCTCCCTCTCTCCCTCCCTCCCTCCTTCCTTCCCTCCCTCCCTCTCTCTTCCTTCCTCTCTTCCTGTTACTCCTTCCTCTCTTCCTGTTACTCCTTCCTCTCTTCCTGTTACTCCTTCCTCTCTTCCTGTTACTCCTTCCTCTCTTCCTGTTACCCTCAATCTGCAGACTCAGGACTGGGAGTTCAGGTTGAATGGGACGGCCCCACATGCAATGGCTGAGAGGTGGGGGGGGCACCCAGAGAGAAGGGGTTCCCCACGGCTCTGTGGATGGGCTTGGCTGCTTTCAGCCGGCCTTGGCGGCTTTCACCCTGGAATGAGCTGGAAGATGCTCCTCTGTGTCCTCGCGCTTTGGACGGGTTGCTTTCAGAATTAACCTGAGCAGCTCCCCGCGGACGGCCAGGGCGGAGCCTGCCCGTGGCAGCACCCATGCTGGAGGAGGCTCTTGCAGCTGGAAACGTCTCCAGGTGTTCAGCCATGCCAACCGTCTCTTCGCATTCGCTACAGCCCTCGAGTCTAACGCCTGGGCCTTTGACCACTTTGGGGCGGGAGGTCGTCAGCAGCTGGAGAGACTGCGTGGTGCCCGCCGGGCCCAGGGCTCTGCTTGGCGGTTTCCAGGCCCCTCACACCTCCCAGGGACAGCGCTGTCCTTGCCCTGACTCTGCCTCTGGCCCTGAACTCCCCTGGGCTGCATGGGGCAGGCTCTGCAAATGGGCGATTAACAGTGCCATCGCAGTGCCTGTACAGTGTCTGACCCAGGAGAGGCACCAGACTCCATGCACCAGGAGTGAGTGAATGAATGAATGAACGGATGGATTAATGGATGGATGGATGGATGGATGAATGGATGAATGGATGGATGGATGGATGGATGGATGAATGGATGGATGAGTAGATGGATGGATGGATGGATGGATGGATGGGTAGATGGATGGATGGATGGATGAATAAATGGATGGATAGATGGATGGATGAATGGATGGATGAGTAGATGGATGGATGGATGGATGGATTGATAAATGGATGGATGGATGGATGGATGGATAAATGGATGGATGGATGGATCAATGGATCAATGGATCAATGGATGGATGGGTAGATGAATTTGGGTTCTGTTGAGACCTTGCCGATCTGACCGAGTGATCCCCCAACCTTCCCCACTCCACCCCAACACACACCGTGTAAGCCTGCCAGCCCCCTCCTCACGGCACTGGAACAAATCCCGGGAATGGGGTTTGTCGGTGCCTCACCCCCCCTCCTACTCCTGTGCCTCTACTTCACCGCCCCGCCTTCCCCATGAGCCCTCAGGCCGCCCCCGTTGGGAAGGCCCGACCCCTGGGTGCCGGTCCTGGGCTCAGGCCTCAGCTCCTCACCCACCAGGACCCCCTGTTTAGCACCCACAGTGCTGAGGGCTGTGCGCCCCTTCTCGGACCCCATCCTCATTCCCCGTCCGTCCTCCCTCCCGGGGGAGAAGCTGAGCAAGTGGAACGTGGGCCAGCCGGAGAGCCCTCAGGCACAGCTCCGGCCCGGGGACAGGGGGCACTACTGAGGCTCCACCCCACGCAGCAGGCCGCTCCCCGCTGGCCACGCTGTGGCCGAGGGGGGCGCTGTGCAGTCCAGGGCCCTGGCTCCCACCCTCCACAGCCCCCCACACCACGTATTTGGAACTTGGGACGGGAGGGTGTCGGGGTTCACCGGAGGCGGGATGGGGCCGTGGTGGCTCCCGGGGAGGTGTGGGTCCCCGTGGGATTCCCAGGACCAGCGGGGCGTGGCCATGGCCGAGCCGAGGGCGGAGGAGTGTGTGGGGGGGTGGGGGGGTAGGACGCCTCACTCAGGGAGAGGATCTCGCCCTTGGGCCCAGAGGACCCCTGTACCCGCCGCCCCCAGGACACACGATGCTCACGGCCACGTCAGGGCCCACGACCAGGAGGAGGTGATGACTCTCGGGACTGACTCCTCAGCGGGCATTTGAACCCGGACAGATCCTGCGTTTAAATAATTAATCACAGTCCAACGACCGCCTGAGGCCCCAGGGGAGCCCAGGCCGCTGAGGGGCAGGTCCTTTAACCCCGTGAACTTTGATCCCAGCTCCAGAGGTCAGCCATCAGCCCTCACCCCGCAGCCTGCCGGGAGCTTAATTACCCAATTAGCGCCCGTGGCTCAGCCGTGGTCCGGCTGGGGGAGGGTCTGCCCAGGCCTCGGTGCCGGTGCTGAGGCGGGAATCGGCCTGCGCCGGGATGGATGGGAGAGCGGTGGAAACAGCCCTCGGGGCCTGTGCTCGGGTCTGAGCGCGGAGTGGCTGCTGCGAGGACTCTGATTTCCTGTCCCCGTGACCGGAGCCCTCCTTCCTGTAAAACAAATGTCCGACGGCTGCTCGGGGCTTATTTATGCATCTTGTTCTCGCCGCTGCGCATGCTCACGGCTTCTCTGCCGATTCTTCGGGAGGGGGGAACCCCCTTCCCTCCGAGGCCAGGGCTGGGAGCCGGCCCACGCGGGTCCTGCCCGTGCCTCCCCGGCTGCTCCCCGGCCTCCCCCAGCCTCCCCCAGCCCCCCCCCGCAGCCTCCCCCACCGGCCTCTCCCCAGCCTCCCCGCCCCACACCCCACGGCCTCCTCCGCCCCCCTCCGGCCTCCCCCAGCCTCCCCTATCTCCCCTGGCCTCCCCCGCCTCCCCCCGGGCCTCCCCCACCTCCCCCCCCCCCCCCCCCCCCCCCCCCGCGCTCACTCTCACGCCCCACGACCTCATCCCCGCCTCCTGAGACCCCACCCAGCAACCCTCTTGCGCCCGGCCCTCGTCTCAGGGCTGGCCATGGGGGAGCCGAATGGAGACACATGGGATAGCCCTGGCTGGTGTGGCTCAGTGGATAGAGCGTCGGCTTGTGGACTGAAGTGTCCGGGGTTCCTTTCTGGTCAAGGGCACGTGCCTGGGTTGCAGGCTCGATGCCCAGCGGGGGCGGGCAGGAGGCAGCTGATTGAATGGTTCTCTAATCGTCTCCCCCTTTCCTCTCCCTTCCTCTCAGAAATCAATAAAAATATTTTTAAAAAGACACGGATGTGAAAGGCGAGAACACGAACTGCGGCTGGCCCGTGTGGCGCTTGCCAGGGCGCGGCAGGTACGTCACACGGAACACGCTGCGTGTTCCCGCCTCAAGAATAATGAAGGCGACGTCAGTGCGTCCCTCCGATGGCGGGGAGAGAAGACGCAGAGCGGTCGGGTCCTTCCCGGCGCCCAGCAGGACGGAGGGGAGGCGGGCTGGCGTCCGGTGCGGCACTTCCTGTTCCGCGGCCGCCGTTCTGAGCCCTGGGCCCGCTCTGCCTGCACGGCAGCGGGAAATGCTCCCAGCGGCCGCTGCTCTCCCGTGCGGGCCAGGGTGTGCGTGGGCCTGGTTTGGCCCTCCAGCCCTCCTCCGGCTCCCGGAGGGGGTGTGTGTGAGGGCGCCCGTGGCTGAGGGCTGAGTGCCGCCGGCGCTGCTGTCCGTGCTCCAGGGACTCGCCCGGGTCGGACGAGGCAGGTGGTGAAATCCCTGTTTTCCAGAAAAGGGAATTTAACCTCCACAATGCCTGACTCGCTGCCCGGCACAGAGCGGGCGCTGGCAAACAGCCGCTCGGGCTCGGACGGAGTGCTCGCTCCCCCGGCTCCTGGAGCGTGGGGTTCGGAGGTGGCGGCTGTGGGAGAAGATTGGGGTCGGATGCGGGTGGGCGGGCAGGCCCGTCGATGGAGTTAGTGGTCTTCTAGGAAGAGCAGCTTCTCTCAGAGTGCAGACAGCATGCCAGAGCGCGAGCTCTCCAGACACCAGCCTGGCCTTGGCCTTGGCCTTCCCAGCGGCCAGACCCTGAGAAATAAATGCAGTTGTTTAGGCCGTTCAGTCCAGGCAGCCCCTGCTCCCATCCCAGGCTGTTTTTGGAATGCTGCCTTTGAATTGCAAATTGCATCCAGCCCGGCCCCAGCTGCTCCCGGAGGACACAGGGTGCTGTGCCTGCCGCCCGAGGAGGGGTGCCTGCCGCCCGAGGAGGGGTGCCTGCCGCCCGAGGAGGGGTGCCTGCCGCCCGAGGAGGGGTGCCTGCCGCCCGAGGAGGGGTGCCTGCCGCCTGAGGAGGGGGGCGGGAGTCGGGAGCCAGAGGTGGAGAGCCGGCCGGGAGGACTCCCAGTCCAGGCGGCGCCGTGGCCTGGGCTGGGTTTGAGAGGGGAGCCACTGTGACAGGAGCAGCTTAGAAACAACGGACCAGGAAGGAGGGAGGAGCTGCCCCCAGGTCTGGGCTTGGGTGCCTGGGTAGATGGCGAGGCCATTTGCTGAGAAGTGAATTGGAGATGGAGATGAGAGCTGAATTTAGAAAATATATATCTTTATTGATTTCAGAGTGAGAGGGAGAGGAAGGAAGAGAGAGAGAGAGAGAGGAGAGAGAGAGAGAGAGAGGAGAGAGAGAGGTCATTGATGAGGGAGAGTCATGGACTGGCTGCCTCCTGCAGGCCACACGCAGCGGATGGAGCCTGCAATCCGTGCGTGAGCCCTGACGGGGATCAAACTGTGGCATCTTGGTTCATACGCCAATGCTCCACCCCTGAGCCACGCCGGCCAGGGAGAGCGGATTCCGGCCGGCTGTGTCTGAGGGGCCAGTGAAACCGAAGGGGCCCGATGGCTGCCGCTGCCGGAGGAGACGAGCTGTAACCGCGGCCGCCGGTGCCGGAGGAGACGAGCTGTGACCGCAGCCGCCGGTGCCGGAGGAGACGAGCTGTGACCGCGGCCGCCGGTGCCGGAGGAGACGAGCTGTGACCGCGGCCACCGCTGCCGGAGGCAGGCTGGTGCTCGGAGGCAGCCGGTGCCTCTCCTCTCGGCGGCGGCGCCTGCTCTGCCCGTGCAGACCGGGCGGTGGCAGCCCCTCGGCCCTGCGCCAGGCCTCAAGGACCGCGCCCGCCCGCTCTGGGTGTCCTGGGCTTTGTGGGGCCCGGGTCACTGCCTCACTGTTATTTAAATCCACGGTTTGAATGAAGTGCCATTAACGCCTCCTCCACCGCATGGAGTGGAGGAGGAGGAGGAGCAGAAGGAGGCACAAATGGCTCTTCTGCCAGCACGGTCACCATCACCAGGTTTGCCGCGGACGGTCATCAGGGGCTCCGGCGTTTGGAGCTGTTTGTGATGGAAAACAATCAGACAAAAGGCCCTTTTGGTGAGCGCCTGGGAGCGTGTTGGCGGGGGAATGGGCTTCTCCCGGCCCCCGCGTTTGTTAAAGGAAATTATATGTCATTTCCAACCCAAAAGGCCTGCCGCCCCACGTTTATTGGGATAAATTAACTCTCGTAAGGAGGGTAAACAGAAGGCCCGGTAATTACTCGCTTCAGCGTAATTTCAGCTGAAAAGGATCCGCCGGCCGGGGGGGCGGGGGGTGCGGGGGCGCGTGTGCCCGCCCCGGGCAGGCACAAAGGGACGCTGAATCGGAGACTGAGCCCTGCTCACGGCGGCTGGGGGGCAGCCCCACTCGCCAAGGCTGCTGTCAAAGGCTGCTTCCAAGTTGTAGGTTCCATGCCAAATCATTTGGTTTGCTCTTTGAGGATTAATTTTTATCATTTGAAGGGGTTTCCTTGCAAAGGGAGAGGATGCTTCTTGGATTGGACAGGTTTTCAGTTCCCGTGAGACCAGGTGGGACCTTTTTCTGGCCTGGACTCAGCCCAAACCTGCAGGCTTCATCAGCATTGGTCACTCATCAGAATCTAGCCACTCATTCATCCGTCCATCCATCCATCTGTCCATCTATCCACCCACCCGACCACTCATCCTCCCACCCATCCATCCATCCATCCACTCATCCACCCATCTGTCCATCTACCCACCCACCCATCCATCCATTCATCCATTCACCCATCCACTCATCCACCCACCCATCCATCCATCCATCCATCCATCCAACCATCCATCCATCTGTCCATCTATCCACCCACCTGTCCACTCATCCTCCCACCCATCCATCCATCCACTCATTCATCTATCCATCCATCCATCCAACGATCCATCCATCTGTCCATCTACCCACCCACCCACCCATCCACTCATTCACCCACCCATCCACTCATCCACCCACCCATCCATCCATCCATCCATCCATCCAACCATCCATCCATCTGTCCATCTATCCACCCACCCATCCATTCACTCATCCATTCACCCATCCATCCACCCATCCACTCATCCATCCATCCATCCATCCATCCATACATCCATACATCCACTCATCCACCTATCTATCCATCCATCCATGTTCATCCATTTCATTCATTCATCTTCCCCACTTTCAATATCCATCCATCCATACATCCATCCATCTATACATCTATCTGCTCACCCATTCATCCATCTCCTCCACATTCAACCATCCATCCATCCATGTTCACCCATTTCATTCATCTACTCACATATTCCATTCATCCACCCACTCATTCATCCATCCATCATCCACATTCATTCCTCCATCCTTCCACCATCTCCACACCATTCTAAACGCACGTGCTTTGGAGTAATGGATGGTCCTGTAGAGGGTTGGCTCCCGAGATGCCACCGACACAGGTCCTTGACCAGATGGAGCTGGTTGCTCATTGGTGAGGGAGCAGGAGCGGCTGACGGCTCCGTGTGGAGGAGACGAGGTCGGGGTTGACAGAGTGGGGTTTGGTTGGGGGTGTGTCTCAGTGGGGGAGGATGGAAGGCTGGGGGCGGGGAGGTCAGCTGGTGGTGCCGCAGTGCAGGCACAGAGGGATGCAGGTCTCTGCAGGGAGGGGGTGGGAGGGTGGGGGGCTGAGTATCTATTGAAACTAACTTTCCATCGAAGAATCGCCGTGCCTTTTGGGGAGTTCCTCTAACGGACAGGGCAGACGCTTCTGGAAGAGCAGCCGTGCTGACGGAGCGGCTAGGCAGTGTTCACGGACGGGCGTGGTGTGGGGTCCGTGCCCAGGCGGAGTGTGGGGCGGTTGGGTGACAGGGCATGAATGGAGCTGGCGTGTACCGGGCTGCAGGGGAGTGTGCCCAGCCGGTGGGCACGGTGCTGGCGCCGTGGGAGCAGGTCCCCTGGGACCCGGCCCTCTGCCTGGTCTTGGCGTCTCTGTCCTGCATTCCCACAAACCCTCCCCTGGGGGCGTCCCCAGTGTCACTCATGTTCAGGTTCGGGGAGACCTTGCCCTCCTGCACCGGAGGTGGGGGTGAAGGGGTACCCCAGGGAGGAGGTGGGAGAGGGGGGTCAGGAGCGATGAGGCTCCCTCAGGCAACACCCCAGCACCCAGGGGCGGGACAGCTCCCTGTCTGATTGCAGCGGCGCCTGCGGGGATGTCCTGGGTGGTGTGAGCGTCCGGCTCCGGTTTCGCTGGCCGAGGGCGATAACATCTGGCCTTGGGGTCCCAAGCAGTGACCTCTTCGGCTCCCTGGTGCCTCGCAGTCTGGGGAAGGTCTCCTCCCTCTGGCTGGCCAGTGTCCCCACTGCCTTTGGGCTGCGTCAGCCCGGCTGCCCGGCCCCTGAGCCCACCGTCTCCTCCACACGGTCAGCCCGCAGGGTCCTCCCCAGGCCCTGCCCGCTCCGCTCTGCAGGAAACCCCTTCACCACTGGTGGCCGGACACCTGCCTTCCGGAGCCTGAGCCGGAGCCAGAGCCTGAGACCCAATTACTGCTCCAGTGGCTGTCCACCTCCTCACGGCCGCTGGGCCTAATGGACGGTTTTGTTTTTTGTTTTTTGTGTGTTAATACTCACCTGAGGTTATTTTTCCCATTGATTTTTAGAGAGGGTGGGAGGGAGAAAAGGGGGGGAGGGAGGGAGGGAGGGAGAGAGAGAGAGAGAGAGAGAGGGAGGGAGAGAGAGAGAGACGGAGAGGGAGAGAGAGAGGGAGAGGGAGAGGGGAGAGAAGCACAGCACTTGGTTAGGAAGCGGACCTGAGACAGAAAACCAGGGGCCGCGGGCACCTGTGCAGAACCAGCGGGCCAGGCGCCCTCCGTGTAGCTCTGCCCTCGGGGGCTGCTCCCCATTCCTAGCTCCCCCTTTTCTGGCAGCGACTCCGCGTCTCTGTCGCCGCCTGGCTCTCCTGGGCGCCTGGTGATTCTGTGAGAGCTCGGTGCTTCCGGGGCGGGGGGAGGGGGAGGGGGGGGGAGTGTGATGAACGAGAGCCACGGAAGGCGCTAGAAGCAGGCGCAGGGGCAGGCGCAGGGGCAGGCGCAGGGGCAGGCGCAGGGCAGGCCAGTGGGACAGGCCTTTCCTGCCGGCCCAGGCTCCTGGGCCCAGTTCCTCATCCAGAGGCGCAGCTCTCTGTCCAGCCTGCAGGCGTGGGTGTGGGAGAAATTCCTTACTCAGCGGAGCGCCACGTGGGAGAAGTTAACCGTTTTAAAAAGGCAGCACTCGAGGGACAATTGGGTGGCACTTAGTCTGTCACAGCGCCCACAACCCCCACCTCTGACCCCCAAGAGAGAGCCCTGCCCCCCCAATACCCCCCCCCCCACACACACACGTTCTAGCCCCAGGGCCGGCTCTCCTATCGGCACTGCGGGAGGATTTGCCTAGGCGGCACAGGCCATCCAGTTCGAGGCGGGAAAGGGAAATGAGAGGCAAATGTCTGTTTGCTCAGAGGGCTGGTTTGCATG
Organism: Nyctalus aviator; assembly: GCA_036971965.1. Taxonomy (NCBI): domain Eukaryota; kingdom Metazoa; phylum Chordata; class Mammalia; order Chiroptera; family Vespertilionidae; genus Nyctalus; species Nyctalus aviator. Next base: position 1,006,450 of record CM072933.1, read on the forward strand.
CCCATCTGATAGCAGGGCCTGGGCCTCTGCAGCCGATAAGCCCCACCTGGGGCCTGGGCATGAAAAACAAACAGGAGCGCCTTGGGCTCCTGCAGGGCCATTTGCATACCCCCCCCCCCCAGTGTGTGGGTGTGAGGAGGTGGTGCGGAGTGGGAGGGGGAGGGAGGGGAGCAGGACTCCTAGTCCAGGATAACCTTGAACTTATTGCTTCCTCGTTATTTGCAAAGATAGGAATCCAGAGAGTCCCGGGGGCCGGTCGGGCCGGGCTCCATTCCAGTTCCCGCTTGACCTCTGGGGACCTCAGTCTGCGCCGATGGCACAGGCCAGGCCGCCCGAGCCCGGCGCTCGCTGTGGGCACGGGTGCCCGGGGCGGCGGAGACGGAGACCCCGTGGGACAGACCAGCTCTGGGCCTGCAGAGGCTCCCTGTGCAGAGGGAGGCGGGCAGGGGCAGTTCTGGGCGGATGGGACCAGCAGGGATGGGGCGGGGGGAGAGAGGAGAGTTAGGGGTTTGCAGGGCGGGAGCAGCTTCCATTCTGACCTTGGACTGGCCCGCCCGCCCTCCTGGGGCCTCAGGGATGACCTGCAGAGGATGGCGGTGATCTGGAGGAGGGCCGCATGGCTCTGTCCACAGACCCCTTTTACCAGCGCCGTGTCCCGTTCTCAGGGTCCCACCTCTGAGGGGCGGCTGCCTTCTCCCCCCGCTGTCCCTCCCGTCTCCGGAGCCCTCGAAAGCGCGGCCCGGGAGGTGTCCCACTGGCTCTGGTGCTGACGTCACGTCAGCCTCTGCTCTGACAGGGCTCTGGGACGTGACATCCGTGTGAAATGCTGGCGTCCCCGTACGCACACGGAGACACGGGAACGTGGTTTTCCGGAGCGGATACTTCAGCCCATTCCCTCTCCTGTGAAGAGCAGAGCCTCAGAGTGAGGGGCAGGGGTGCAGCGAGAGAGCCCCGACGGGCCTCCCCGCCCAGAGCCCTGGCAGGTGCAGGAGGCTGGCCGCTCCCCAGGCACGAGCCCGGGACTCGGTGTTCCCAGCTGTCAAATGGGCGGGCTGGCCCAAGCAGGCTGTCGGCAGACAGCTTGGACGCAGGGCCCGGAGACGGGTCAGCCACCAGGGAACACGCTCCTCCATGGGAGGACCGGGAGCCAGGCTCCCAGAACCCGGGGCCTGGGCTGTGGCCCGGCAGCACCACCGACGAGGGGCTGAGCGGAGGCCGGTCTGTCCCTTTGGAAGGAGCTCAGTGTGCTGAGACGCTGACGACACCTGCTTTGGGGTTTGCGAGCACACGTATGCTTCGGTGTGTGCGACCACAGGTATGTTTCGGCACGTACAACTGCATACATGCTTCGGCGTGTGCAGCCAGGCGTGCCCCCGTGTGCTCTGGGGCTGCCGCTGTGGACGCGCCTCTGAAGGACCCGATTGACCCGGACCCTCACGTCATCGTCTCCATCCGAGGAGCACGCGCCCCGCACCCCATCCATCAGCCCCTCCCGGCCGTCCCTCCGCCTCCGAGATCGCTCACCGCGGCTGCCGCACGATTAATTAAATCAATGCCCCTCATAAATCTGAAAGCACATCCTCCTTGTCTCCAAGCCCCGAAGCCCAGCTGGGAACCGGGAGGCGTGAAATGCACAGCCGTCCTGGGGCCGGGCTCCGTGACGGATGTCCCCGGACACACGCCCACGGCCTGCCGCCGCCGCCCGGTGCGCGCCGGGCTCAGACAGGGCGGCGGGAGAGCCGGGTGTTCCGGAAAGTTCACGGCGCAGTTTCTGTCTCCGCCCGTGGGCCTGGGGGTAAGGCCCAGCGAGGCCGCTGGGAGGCCCGTGGCTGTGACCGGCCGCCCGAGGACAGGCCGAGCGGCCGCCGGGTGTGTGGCTGCTCCGAACAGGAGGCTGTAGACGGGTCTTTCCGGAGAACCTACTAGGTGCCAGGCTCTGAGCGAGGCGTCAGGGGGATGGGGACACGGTGAGGACACAGGCAGGCAGGGCAGCGGGAGGCGTCTGTGGCTGTGCCTGGGGCTGGGGGAACTGCCGGTGGCAGGCAGGGGTGGGGGTGGAGGAGTGGGGGGGGGCACGCACAGCGGGCTGGGGAGCAGCCTGGGGCTGCCGCTGGGCCGCCCAGGGGCCCACGAGGGAGGCAGGGCGGCGGGCGGGGTGCCGGGGAGAGGGCGCTGGGCCCCGGGAGCGGCAGCCGCAGCGCGCGCGGCGGGGGAATTCCCTTTATTACTCAATTTGACACGAGATTGAGGCTGAGACGTCCCGTCCCCCTGGCTCCCCTCGATTCTGCTCATTTTTCTCCCGTTTTTGTTTTTGTTTCGGGCGGATATTGTTCCCGGCTCCCGGGAACTGCATTTCAGGAAACGCTGTGTGCTGACGCCCGCCTCTGCCGGAGCAATTACTGCAGGGGCAGCGGCCCGGCTCTCCACGGCGAGGCTGCGGCCCCCCTCCCCGCTGGCCGGGCCCGTGGGAGCCCCGAGATGCAGCCCCCGCTCGCCACGGGTGCCAAGGCCTGGCAGGACCCGGTCCCATGGCGGCGCCCGCCTGTGCTCAGGACCCCCTGCTACTGGGACGTGGGTTCCCACCGATGAGGGGCAGAGGCCAGGCAGGCCCGGTGAGAACGGGGACAGCCTGGAGCCGGCGGTCCCTCCTGAGCGCCGTGGGCCTCACACAGCCGGGCGGGTACCCGGGCCCTCGGGCCACAGTCCCCCCACTCTCCTCCCTGTGACGGAGCGGGCCAGACCCTGGCTCCCCGAGCAGCCATCACGGGCCCTACATGCATGTGGGTGTCACAATGCGTGTCCCCTCCGTTCGCCCACACGCCGTGCTGGGGGCGGGAGGCAGCGTCTCCTCCGTGTCCAAGAGCCTCCGGAGAAGCAGGACTGACCCAAACGGTGCATCTTCTTGTTTAATGTGTTTTTGTTGATGTCAAAGAGGAAGGGAGAGGGGGAGAGAGAGACACCTCAGTAAGGAGAGAGAACCGTGGATCGGCCGCCTCCTGCACGCCCCCCAGTGGCGATCAAACCTGCAACCCCGGCCTGTGCCCCGGCCCGGAGTTAAACCCTGACTCCGGGTTAGAGGCTGACGCTTGACCACTGAGCCCCCGGCCGGGCCTGCCCTGCGCTTGGTGACTGCGGGCTCTGCTGACCGAGCGCTGGGCCGGCTGCCCCCCCCGCCCCCGTCCCTCTTTACAGCCGGGATGGTGGTCCACAGAGAGGAACGCCCTTTGCTCACTCTGGGCCGCCGGTCGGCAAACTGCGGCTCGCGAGCCACATGCGGCTCTTTGGCCCCTTGAGTGTGGCTCTTCCACAAAATGCCGGGGCCTGGGCGAGTCTGTGTGGGAGAAGTGGTGTGAGTAGCTGTTTAAGTTAAAAAAGAAACGTAGCTCTCCAAAGAAATGTCGATCGTTGCGCTGTTGCTGTTTGGCTCTGTGGACAGATGGGTTTGCCGGCCGCGGCCGCTCGGAGCCGGCGCTGGCGGAGCCCCAGGAGGGAGGCCTTGGTGGCACCTGGGCCTTTCTAGTCGCCGCCGGAAACCTGAGCCCCGATCCCGGAATGAGAGGAACCGTCGGGACTGTCCCCAGCTGGAGGAGAGGGGCAGGTTTGGCGGCAACAAAGGCTCCTTTGATTGCCATTAATTAACTGCTTCGGACGCGGGCTGGAGTGGCTCGCGTTTGACACACAAAGGATCGGGGGCAAGGATGGGCCCGCTCGGTGCCGGGGACCTGCAGGCCCGGCAATCAGAGCGGGCCCGGGCGGCTGGGCGCGGCGGACAATGCGCGATTGAAAGCAGATGTTCCACAGACGTTTACATGGCTCCTCCGCCCTCGCGAGGCTCCCATGTCCCTGCTCCGTCCGCGCCCCCCCGGGCGGGGTCCGAGGTCGCCGTGGTAACCACGCTGGACCCACGGAAACGACGGTCCACGGGGAGCTGGGTGCACGGTCACACGAAGGCACCGTGTACCAGCACTGGGCGCTCTACCCCCCCCCCCCCGTTCTCCCCGAAGGCCCCTCCATGCGGGAGAGTTCCGTGGGCTTCTGTGACAGAGGAGAAGGGGGAGGGGAGAAGGACACAGGGCTTCGGGCCAGGGCCTAGAAACAGTCTTTTAAAAATATCTTGTTATTGATGTCAGAGAGGAAGGGGGAGGGAGAGGGAGAGAGGAACATCCATGAGGAGAGGGAATCATGGGTCAGCCGCCTCCTGTAAGCCTCACACTGGAGGTGGAGCCCACAGCCCAGGCCCGTGCCCTGATTGGGACTTGAACCGTGACCCCGTGGTTCATAGGTCGACACTCAGCCGCCGAGCCCCCCGGCCAGGCTGGAGACAGCCTTGCTGGGCCACTCTAGGGGACACTGCGTGCTCTCTTCCAGCGGCTGGGAGGGCGGCGTCCACAGGGGCTGCCGGAGGAGAGGCGGGAAGGAGAGGAGGCGTTTCAGAGGTGCGGTCACGAGGGCACGGGGAGTGAGTGTGTGCAGGGAACGGTCACACCAGGCGCTGGTTACCCGGCCACGTTCCTCCCACCGCCCCGCTGCCCGGAGCCGCCCCCTGGGACATGCCTGTCACACTTCCCTACGGGTTGATGCAAGTGATTTTGGAAAGATCACTATTATTTTTAAAAAACATGTCCTTGTTTAGTTTAGAGAGAGAGGAAGGGAGGAGAGAGAGAAAGAAACATCAACGCGAGAGAAACAGCGATCGGCTGCCTCCTGGGCATCCCCTCCTGGGGATCGAACCCCCAGCCCCGGCCTGGGCCCTGACCGGGAATCGAACCGGGACCGCCTGGCGCCTGGGCTGATGCTCAAACTCGGAGTCACACCGGCAGGGTTTGTTACTTTGCATTTAATGAAGTGAGCGTACCTTAGGACGTTTAAAAATACTTAAACAGAAATATCCAAAAAGGACAGCGCTCCACCACGCCCCGGCCTCCTGTGACCTGGAGTAACCCCTCCTCTCCTGGCGGCCCTCCTGCAGCCCAGCCGGCGGCCCCAGTGGACGGGCAGGCTGTCGGGTCGTGGGGGCTCGGGCCCTCGCTGCCCCTCGGAGACCGCCCCGCGTGCTGTTGGACGCAGGGAGGGAGGAAGCAGGAAGGGCGGGCAGGTTCGCAGTGCTCCGTGCTGCCTCTGCTCCCGGTCCCTCAACACACGTGTCTGAGCAGCTCGACCTGAACCCCGTCGTGTGGGTCAGACACTCTGGGGTCTCCTACCCTCTCTCGTGCTTTGGGCTGTCTTTTAAAAACGTTTTACTGCCGAGACTGGTTTGGCTCAGTGGATAGAACCTGAAAGGTCCCAGGTTCGATTCCGGTCAAGGGCATGTACCTTAGTTGTGGGTACATCCCCAGTAGGGGGTGTGCAAGAGGCAGCTGATCGATGTTTCTCTCTCTATCCCTCTCTCTTCCTCTCTGTAAGAAATCAATAAAATATATTTTAAAAAAATAAAAAAATGAAAACCTTTAATGCTTGATTTGAGGGAGGGAGAGAGAGAGAAACATCAACCTGTTGTCCTACTTTCCTCTCTTCATTAATGGATTCTCAGCAGGAATCGAACCCGCAGCCTTGGCGTTGCAGGACCCGCTCTGACCCGGGAGCTTTCCCTCGGGGCCCGCTGTCCTCACAGGCTCCCAGCCTGCCCGGGTCGCAGCTTCCACGTTCGCCTTCATCGACGACAGGATGGCCCTTGGGCTCCGCCTCTGAGCCCGGGAGGGTGGGCGGTGGCTTCAGGCCCGGGAGAGGGGGTTCCACAGCAGCTCTGTCCCTTCGCTGGGCCGCTCGGCGCCTCACCTTCCCTGGAGGGCACGGAACCCGCGCTCCGTAGTCCGGGACTGCATGTCCCCGTGAGGAAAACTCCCCTCACCGTTCTTGCCAGGCTGTGCCCAGGCGTGCCCAGCTCTCCGTGTCCTCTTGGCTCCGCAGGACCCCGCCTCGGGGACTGGGGCACAGCAGCATGTGTGGCCGTGTGCATGAGTGACCGTGTGCATGTGAGGCCGTGTGCATGTGAGGCCGTGTGCATATGATGCCGTGTGCATGTGAGGCCGTGTGAATGTGTGGTGTGTGCATGTGAGGCCGTGTGCATGTGAGGCCGTGTGCATGTGTGGCCGTGTGAATGTGTGGCCATGTGCATGAGTGGCCGTGTGCATGAGTGGCTGTGTGCATGAGTGGCCGTGTGCATGTGAGGCCGTGTGCATGTGAGGCCGTGTGAATGTGTGGTGTGTGCATGTGAGGCCGTGTGCATGTGAGGCCGTGTGAATGTGTGGCCATGTGCATGAGTGGCCGTGTGCATGAGTGGCCGTGTGCATGTGAGGCCGTGTGCATGAGTGGCCGTGTGCATGAGTGGCCGTGTGCATGAGTGGCCGTGTGCATGTGAGGTCGTGTGCATGTGTGGCCGTGTGCATGTGAGGCCGTGTGCATGAGTGGCCGTGTGCATGTGAGGCCGTGTGCATGAGTGGCCGTGTGCATGAGTGGCCGTGTGCATGAGTGGCCGTGTGCATGTGAGGTCGTGTGCATGAGTGGCTGTGTGCATGAGTGGCCGTGTGCATGTGAGGTTGTGTGCATGTGTGGCCATGTGCATTGAGGCCATGTGCATGAGTGGCCGTGTGCATGTGAAGCCGTGTTCATGTGAGGCCGTGTGCATGAGTGGCCGTGTGCAGAGGTAAACACGTGTGTCCTATACGTCCACAGTGCAGCCGTGTCCGCTGTGTACAGCTTCCCTCCCTGCGGTCACAGGTCACTTCCTGGGCCAGGACGTGGGGCCACTGCTCTGTCCTGGCCGGGTGTCCACACGCCCACAGCCAACTGCCACGGGCCGAAAGGACCACTTTCCACCCCCAGCCGCGGAGCCGGCGGAGGGAGCTGCCGGAGGCTGAGCCACGCTGCGCCCGTCGGGCCGATAATTTCCCGTCGGTCCGGCCACGGCGGGACGCGGCGAGCGGCCGGCCTGGGCGGGGTGCGTGCCCGAGGGGAGGCTGGGCAGAGTGGCCGTGTCGGCTGGGGTTAAAAGAGGCCCCGCCCCTGTGTGACGTGGTGCGGACACATCAATCCGGGGGCTGGCCGTGACTCTCCCACGCGAGAGTGACCTCCGAGGGCAGACGGAGGCCTGAGCGCTGCCTCCTGAGCGAGGCCGGCCTCCTCGGGGTCAGCGCAGGGTCACCGCTGACGGAGGGCGTTCGGATCGACCAGGAAAGGGGTCGTCCCCTGGGCAGAACAAGGGGGCGCGGCTGCTTGACTCCCGCCGAGCCACCCCACCCCACGCTCCCGACACGCATGCCCGTGTTCGTGTCCGGCCTGTGCGGGAGGAGGTGCGCCCGCACTCAGGCGCCCCTGCTCCATCGGCCTCGGCGAATCCGCCGTCAGGCGTGTGGATGGAATCTCACTGCGAACCGCGGGCCCAGCTCTCCTGCCACCCGGGGCTGCTGACCCCCTGCTGAACCGGGCAGGCGGGTGCAGGTGCAGCTCCGGGGACTGTGACATCGTCCGTCTTTGTCCCTGAGAACCAAATCCGCCCGGGCTCCCCTCGCGTCTCACCGTTACCTGTGCGAGCGAGAGAAAGGGGGATTGAGAGAGACGGGGAGGAGGGGGAGGAGGAGGAGGAGGGGAAGCGGGAGGGGGATGGGGCGGCTCCCCGCGGTGCAGAGGCCCCGGTGGGTCCCACAGGCAGACGGTGGCCCAGGAGCCGTTCCCTGGCTCCCCGCCGTCCGGCACAGGGCAGGTGCTCAGTGAGCGAGTCTCCCAGGCCCTGCTCCCCTCGGCGGGGCGGAGGGACGAGAGGTGTGGGGGCCTCCGGCCGGCCCGTGTGCGGGAGGAGGCGGCGGTCACTGCTATAAGAATGGCGGTGGGGGGTGTGACTGCTGTCGGCTGTGGGCTGGCTCGGAGCCGGCCTCTTCCCTGGCCACCGGGCTCGTGGCTCGCACGCAGCTGTCCCCGGCGAGGATGCCCGGCCCGGTCTGGCTGCCCGGCCTCAGAGCGGGCGGTGCTGGTCTCCCCCCAGAGGCGGCGTCCGAGCCGATCGCACCAGCTGGCATCCCGGCTGAGCCGCCGAGCGCAGACCCGGCGTCGGGAGGGGGAGGATGTGCCGCTGGACGTGTCCGGAGAGATTGGCTTCGAGGCGCCGCTAAGCGGACCGGGACCGCCGCCCCACGCCCGCCCCTGCCTGGTCGGTCCTCCCCCAGAGGCCCCGGGTCAGAAGCTCCCCGGGTGGCCGGCCATTGCCGTCACTCCCGCCGTGACGGGCAGGCGCGGGCGGGCGGGCACGCTGCGGCGGGGAGCGGGCTGCAGGGCCGCCCGATGACACATCGCAAGTGGCAGGTAATCCTCGGCTCCGTCTCCGCGCCCCGCGGCTCGGTAACCGATACCCCTGTGAAGGCCAGGGCGGCGATCGGGTTACGCGGCCTCCTTCCTCCGTCCCGATGGAATGCCGCAGATAAAGGCCTGGAAGGGCGCCCGGCCGGCCGAGGACGTCCGACTTCCCCTGAGCGGCTGACTCCCCGCCTCACCCCGGCCCCGCCCGCACACCTGTCAGCAATCAGGCCCGGGGCGGGAGCAGCCCAGGAGCAAACGGCTCCTATTGTGGCCTCAGCCTTTGATGCCAAGGTCAGCGCCGCCCCCCCACCCCCCCCACCCCCCCCACCCACCCCCGGCTTGTGGGGATTTCCCATCACGGCTCTCACTTTCCCACCGGGACGGAGAGCCGCTGCTGACCCCCGGGGGGAGTCCGGGCGCGAGCTCAGGGGCTTCTCCAGCCCTTCGCCAGCTCGTCCCCGGCCCCGGGCTCCTGGCCAGGCCGTGGAGGTAGCGGGTGGAGCGGAAAGGCCTGGGTCACGGCCCTGAAACCCGGCCCAGCGCGGCCCGAGCAGCCAGCTGGCTCGGGGTGACCTTGACTCCCTCGGCCTGGTCTGTGACAGGAAGCTTGGGGCGCTCACCCGCTCAGAGGTGCCCGGTTTATAAATGCGATGACAGGCGCCCGGTTAGGCCTGGACCTCAGATAAACCAGGAGGGCTGCTCAGTGGCGGCACCGGGCACCACCGGACATGCTCGCGCTGAGATCGCCCGCTGATTACTGAAACGCAGACTGAACCGGGCGCCTGCATTTCGCCCGCCAGCTGTGTGGGCCTGATATCCCGGCGGCTAAGGGAGCTGTAAGCTAAAGGCAAGTGTGAAATGCCTGGAATATTCTGGAAAGTTACCCTCCCCGGCCTGCGCTCATGCCCAAACCCAGGTCTTTGGTTGCACTGTTGGTGACTGTGTCTCCTGTGGAGTCCCTGGTGCCACGGTGATCTCAGAGAGTGCTGGCTGAATGGATGCATACGGAATGGATCAATGTGAATGAATGAATGAATGAATGACGAATGAATGACTGAATGCTGAATGAACGCATGCTGGACGAATGAATGAACGCTGAACAAATGTACGAATGCTGAGCGGATGGATATGGAATGAATAGGTGAATATGGAATGAATGAATGAACGAATGAATGAATGGTCTCCAGCTCAGTTCACCCAGCCCACTCCCTCTCCCACCGCACTCCTCCCCGTGGCTGCGACGCCGTTTCCGGAGAAAGGTCGCCGTGCCTGCAGTGGTTGGAGCCGGTGAAGGTTTTTATAAAATCGCCGTCTGGATGTGTGTGCGAGTCTTTAAAGTCCCCATAATTCTCCCGTGAACTTTGCGGCCGCAGCCATTTCCGCGCGATCGGCCTGGATCGGTTCTGCTTGTTCAGAGCCATCAATTACGGGCGCCGGAGCCCCGGCCACAGCCCCGGGCAGCTGATTTATCTGACAGTTAATGAGGAGCTTTCACTGCCGCGGCCTGAGGAGCCGGGCGGTGAGCGGAGTCCGGGCCCCGCCACTCGGCACCGTCCTCTGCTGCCGGCCGCAGCTCTGGGCGCCGGGCCTCTGCCTGCCAGGCCTCTGCCCGCCCGGCCCTCTGCCCGCCCTGCCCTCTGTCCGCCCGGTCCTCTGCCCGCCTGTCCTCTGTCCGCCCGGCCCTCTGCCCGCCCGGCCCTCTGCCCGCCCGGCCCTCTGTCCGCCCGGCCCTCTGCCTGCCTGTCCTCTGCCCGCCAGGCCCTCTGTCCGCCTGTCCTCTGCCCGCCCGGCCCTCTGTCCGCCTGTCCTCTGCCCGCCCGGCCCTCTGCCCGCCTGTCCTCTGTCCGCCTGTCCTCTGCCCGCCCGGCCCTCTGCCCGCCTGTCCTCTGTCCGCCTGTCCTCTGCCCGCCCGGCCCTCTGTCCGCCCGGCCTCTGCCCACCTGTCCTCTGTCCGCCTGTCCTCTGCCCGCCTGTCCTCTGCCCGCCTGTCCTCTGTCCGCCTGTCCTCTGTCCGCCCGGCCCTCTGTCCGCCCGGCCCTCTGCCCGCCTGTCCTCTGCCCGCCTGTCCTCTGCCCGCCTGTCCTCTGCCCGCCCGGCCCTCTGTCCGCCCGGCCTCTGCCCGCCGGGCCCACCGGGCTGCACGCTCTCCCTTCCCCGAAGGGGTTCCGGGCGGGTGCCCCACAGTCGTTTCGATGCCGAGAGACCACGGGGAGAATCGCACGCTCCGCCGGGAGCAGAAAGAGCCTGGAATGGCGGGAAAGCACGACGGCTCCAACCCACAATCGTGACTGAGTGCCATTCTGTGCCCACCAGGGTGCTAGGCACGGTGTGACGGCGACGAGGTCCCTGCCTGAGGTGCCCGGGGGTGGGGGAGAGGCGAGGGGCAGGAGAGCGGACAGGGTCACCAACAGCCGGAGTCCCGGTGATGGAGCCCAGCACGTGTCTCAGTGAAAACAGCCCACAAGCCCGTTGGAGCGATGTTCCTTCTGGCCGGGCCGGGAGCGCGCCCTTTCGGGGGGCCTGCGGGGGGCAGGGGGCTCCGCTGGCTCAGGGGCGCCCGGCGTCCAGGTCTTTCTCCCCCGGGGCTCTCGCTGCTCGTTCATTCGGTGCCGATGGGCGTCTGTGAGGGTGCCGTCCAGCTGCCCCCGTGGGGCACGCGCCGATGTTTTTAAGAGACGGAGGCTCCCGGTCCCGCTGCCGCTGGCCTCGCCTCCTGCCTCCTCGGCCCCCCGAGGAGTTCCCGTGGTTTACTCCCAGACCGTCCTCTGGGCCCCAGGGAGCGGGTGGCTGGTCTGGGGTCCCAGCAGCCACCCTGAGACGCTCCAAAGCGGGACTGAGACGGAGCTCTGGCCTCTGAGAGGCCCATGCTGGAGGTGGGGGACCCCCCTGCACCCCGTCCCTCAGCAGCTCGGGGGACCCCAGGCCGGGCGCTGACTCCTGCGAGGCCCCGGCGGAGTCTCCCATCCAGGGAGGCAGCGGCTGCCTGCTCAAGGCCCCCCGTGACCCACAGACGCCCCAAGCCCAGCAGGCGCGGCGGGGAGCTCATCAGCTCCGCCCCAAACCGCTTCTCCCCCAGGCCCCATCTGATTTCCGGCCACCGAGCCCCCTGCAGGGGGCCGTTCCGTGAGGACTCCGCCATCAGCACAGGCTCCGTCAGACGGTGTCCATGCGCCGTCTCTGGCCTCAGCGGCCCGCTGGCGTCGGGGGGGGGGGGGGACGGACGCCGCTGGTCGGAGTTCTGAGAGTGACCACCGGCCGCTGAGGCTCTCACAACAGGAACCGCAGACCCCAGTGGTTACCGAGGATCCAGGGCCTCCCAGGAGGCCCGCCCCGTGGCCCGAGTGTCCGTCCGAGCCGCAGGCGGAGGCCCGGGGGTGGGTGTTTCACAGAGCCCGGCCTTCGCACCGTCCCGGTCGGCGGTGGGGTTACCGGGGCTCATGGCCAGCGCTGCTCAGTGGTTGGAGCCTCAGCTCACTCACGGACGTGCTGTAGGTTTGATTCCAGCCCACAGGCAGGTACCTGGGTGGCAGGTCTCCACGCAGCTCTGCCAGGGACGCGGGCCCGGGCCCGGGAGCCGCACAGGCGGCGGCGATGGGGGCGGGCACTCGGATTCGCCAGGCGCTGCTGGGGCGTCCGCTCCTGCCCCGGAAACCGCAGCTCAGAGACCCTCGCGGGGCCCGAGCCTCCGCCCGACGAGGGAAGCTCACTCTGGTCTCGACAGCAGGGCCCATCTTCGCCGTGGGGCTCCGCAGACAGGGCGCGGGCTGCGGCCAGGGTCCCGGGTTCGATCCCGGACGAGGGCACAGACCTCGGTGGCAGGCTCCGCCTGGCCCGGGCCCTGGTCCGGGCTCCTGCAGGAGGCAGCCCATCGACGTGCCTCTCTCACCGATGTTCCTCTCTGTCTCTCCCTCTCTCTCTCCCACTCTCCCTGAAATCCGTGGGAAGTTATCCTCGGGGAGGAATGAAAAATAAAAAATAAGGAAACAGTGAGGGTTCATGGGGACCTCATGGGCTTCTTCACACACCCCTCCCCCCCCAACATACACACACCCCAAGGACTTCCTGCTTCTGAATCCCTGACTCCGCCCCCCGGCCTGCACGGCCCAGCCGGGCCGGGCCTCTGATGAAGGGACTGGAGCGCCAGGAACGCAGAAACTATCCATTTAGCTGCCAAGGCCCCCCCGGCCCCGGCCCCGCCCCCCGCCCCCCGGCCCCCCCCCGGCCCCCGCCCCCCCCCCCCCCCCCCCCCCCCCCCCCCCCCGGCCCCCCCGGCCCCCGCCCCCCCCCCCCCCCGGCCCCGGCCCCCCCCCCCCCCCCCCCCCCCCCCCCCGGCCCCGGCCCCCCCCCCCCCGGCCCCCCCCCCGGGCCCCTCCGGCCCCCGGCCCCGGCCCCGGCCCCGCCCCCCCCCCCGGCCCCCCCGGCCCCGGCCCCTCCGGCCCCCGGCCCCCCACGCCCCGGCCCCCGGGCCCCCCCGCCCCTGGGCCCCCCCCCCGCCCCTGGGCCCCCCCCCCGGGCCCCCCCCCCCCCCCCCGGGCCCCCCCCCCGGGCCCCCCCCCCCCCCCCCCGGCCCCCCCCCCCGGCCCCCCCCCCCCCCCCCCGGCCCCGCCCCCCCCCGCCTCCCGCCCCCCGGCCCCTCCGGCCCCCGGCCCCCGGCCCCCCCCCCGGGCGCTGGAATGATGCAGCCTCCAGGATGAGCGCGGCTGCGCTGTCGCCACACAATGCCGCCTTCTCTTCTTCCCTGAGTTCGGGATTGTGCCCGAGAGGCCAATTTGTCTGTCAGGCGGGCGGCCCGGCCGCGCCCCGGCCCTGACAGCGGTGACGGCGGGCCGCGGGGCCATGAAGCCGGCCTCTGTCTCGGCGCGCGCCGGCAGAGGGCCGCGGTAATTAATTTGATAAATATATTAATTATGAATCGAGTTGACAGGACAATCAGATTGTCAGCCGTCCAGCGGCCTCCGGTGAGACGCGGCGATGGAGTGGTTGGGTTTCAGGCCTGTCATCCCCAGGCGGGCGCGGCCGCGCCGTCCCGGTAATTTCCTGCGCATCGTAATTAAGCGGGGCTTCTGATGGAAGCGGCTCCGGACTTAATCTCCGCGGGGGAGGGGACAGAGGCCCTTTGTCTCCGGCTCCCAGCCCCTCCTCCACGCGCACCTATCTGGTCCCAGCGCAGGGCGGCCGGACCGACGGGCCAGAGCCTCGGGGCCTCAGAGCTTCCTGGCGGCCACGCGAGGGGGTGGGGACCCAGGTCGCCGGGCGGGGACTCTGCTTGTCTGCCTGCTGCCTCTGCCTCCGTGGGCAGTCACTGCCCACCCCTGGGCCTGCTTCTTTCTTTTTTTAAAATGTATTCTTATTGGTGTTTTTTTACAGAGAGGAAGAGAGAGGGTCAGAGAGTTAGAAACATCGACCAGCTGCCTCTTGCACACCCCCCACTGGGGATGTGCCCGCAACCCAGGTACATGCCCTTGACCGGAATTGAACCCGGGACCCTTCAGTCCACAGGCCGACGCTCTATCCACTGAGCCAAACCGGTTTCGGCTCTTTCTTTCTTAAAAATAAAAAAATAAAAAAAATATATATATATATATTTCTATTGGTTTCAGAGAGGAAGAGAGAGAAACATCCGTGATGAGAGAGAATCACAGCTCGGCTGCCTCCTGCACGCCCCACTCTGGGCACCAAGCCCACACCCAGGCGTGGGCCCTGGACAGGGAGTGGAGCCCTGACCCCCTGGCTCCCGGGTCGATGCTCCATCTCGGAGCCATGCCGGCCGGGCGATGCTTGTTTCTTTTACCCAAAACGGTGAGGATCGGCAGCCTGGCCAGTGTTCTCAGTGGTTAGAGCGCTAACCCCCTAGTTGAGGGAGGCAACCCATTGAGCTCTCGCTCTTGCTTCCTTCCTTCGCTCACTGTCTAAGAAAATAAAAATTAAAATTAATGGAAAAGCTGTTCTCAGGTGGGGATTTGAAACAAAGTGAAAACTGGCAGAAATAGTCACGCAGCCCCTTCCAGTCCCGAAAGAACTCGGGCCGGTGGACAGAGCAGCCTGCCGTCCCGCCTCGGGCCCCGGGGAGGGGGCGGGGGGGGGGGGGAGGGGAGCGCCGTGTCAGCTGCGTTCCGGAGGCCAGGCCATTCCCAGAGTCCCTTGCCAGCACTCCCCCTTCTGATGAAATTAATTATGAGCGCTGCCCGGGGTCATTTGACTCCGGAGATACATGTCAAGATAAAATATTTCAGAAACACTTACATTTAATAATTTAATACGGTGGCTCGCGTTTGGGTGCAGCAAAGGGAATTATTGGTAATTGCAAATTTTAAAGAGGCAGAAGGAAGCCGGCGACGTGGGGGGGTTGGTGGGACAGCACCGAGAGAGAGGCCAGAGGTTCCGGGCGCCCGCCCCAAGGCCGGTGCTGGGGTGAGGAGCGATGTCCCTCCTGAGACTGGAGGGGGTTCCCCAGTGCCCCCGGGTGGGGCCCCCGCAAGGGGCAGAGAGGGGCAGGCTGGTCCTGGGGCCGTGGGCCTGGGCCTGGGGGTCCGCGGTCTGAGACTCGGGGAGACCAGGGCGGTCCCCGGCCACAGGGAGAAGGACCCGAGGCGCCCGGCCCCCAGGGCCTCCGCGGTGAGAACCGCAGCGCTGGGCCGGGAAGGCTTGAGTTCTGGTCCCTCTGCCGCGTGCCGGTCACGCCTCAGTCTCTCTGTCTGTAAAATGGGCCGGTGAGCCGTGCATTACCCGGACGACGGCCATGACATCTCTGTCTTACCGGAGCAGCGGCCGGTGCCCACCACGGCCCAGGGGCCGCCCGGAGCCCGGTGCCCACCATGGCCCAGGGGCCGCCCGGAGCCTGCCCAGTGGGAGAACCCAGGGGGAGGGCAGGCCGGCGGTTCAAGGTGGCCACCCACATGGGGCGTCACAGGTGCCAGCGGCCTCTGAGGGCCGGGCTGCGGCTGCTGACAGTTACCGTGGGCCGTGGGCGGACCCGCAGCAGTGACACACAGCAGGGGTGGGGGGCGGTGACGTCTGAGCCCTGCGCTGCCCTGTGTGAGGGGAGCCCACCGCCCGGCCCTGTGTGAGGGGAGCTCACCGCCCGGCCCTGTGTGAGGGGAGCTCACCGCCCGGCCCTGTGTGAGGGGAGCCCACCGCCCGGCCCTGTGTGAGGGGAGCCCACCGCCCGGCCCTGTGTGAGGGGAGCTCACCGCCCGGCCCTGTGTGAGGGGAGCCCACCGCCCGGCCCTGTGTGGGGGGAGCTCACCGCCCGGCCCTGTGTGGGGGGAGCCCACCGCCCGGCCCTGTGTGAGGGGAGCCCACCGCCCGGCCCTGTGTGAGGGGAGCTCACCGCCCGGCCCTGTGTGAGGGGAGCCCACCGCCCGGCCCTGTGTGAGGGGAGCCCACCGCCCGGCCCTGTGTGAGGGGAGCCCACCGCCCGGCCCTGTGTGAGGGGAGCCCACCGCCCGGCCCTGTGTGAGGGGAGCTCACCGCCCGGCCCTGTGTGGGGGGAGCCCACCGCCCAGCCCTGTGTGAGGGGAGCTCACCGCCCGGCCCTGCGCTGGGACAGGCCGCTGCAGGACAGCTCTGCCTTCCTCCAGGCCCCCCTTCCCATGTGACGGAGAGGCGACGGGGTTAGCGGGGTTCCTAAGGCCGCTGCAGAGGCCAGAGGTCATGCTGCTGGCAGGGTGGGGTGGGAAGCCTCTCGCTGGGGAATGAGGGTGCTGGGGAGAAGCCCAGCCCAGGCCCCGCCCCGCCCTGGGGCCCTCCCCCGCTGGCTGCGGCCTGGGCTGCGGGCTCGGGCCGGGTCTGCTGGCGGGGCCCTCCCTCCACGGGGACGCGCTGACCGCCCGCCGTTCACAACTGCCGGCAGAGGTGGTGGGTCCGCGCGATTCGTGACCCGGACCTGCCGTTCTGTCATTTCTCCCGATTTCAGGAGACATGGCGGCATCTTCCTGGGCCTGAGCACAGAGGCCAGCCTGGCCTCATGGCCACGCGCCCGCCCTGTGCGCAGGCCGGCGGAGGGCAGGGAGGGAGCGTGTGTCCCACTGGGCGGTGCCAGGAGGACGGACGGGGAGGCAGGCGGGGCGGGGGGGGAGGGCAGCTCCAGGGTCAGAGAGACCTGGGTTCTCATCCCTTCCCCGTTCCAACCCAAATGACCTGGGACTTGGCCCGGACCCTCGGCCTCAGTTTTCTCATCTGTAAAATGGGACTAATGCTGCCTGGACCACAGGTCTCCTGGGCACATGGCCCAGCTGGGAGGGAGCCGCTGAGGACCATGGTCCGTGCGGGGACCACAGGATCCACGGCTCCTCTGCTGCCCCTCTGCCCCTCCGTGCTGGGCCCCGAGGGCGGTCCCACGGCAGACCCCGCGGCCCAGGACCTGCCCCTGGTGAAGGCGGTGGCCCAGCGTGACCACCTCCACCTCCTGAATCCAGAGGCGCTCCAGGGAGGGCGGAGGGGAAAGAAACATCCGTGAGAAGAGAACCACGGATCGGCTGCCTCCCACCCGCCCCCACGGGGATGGAGCCTGCAACTCGGGCCTGTGCCCGACGGGAAGGGGCTGTGACCTGATTCATCGGTCGGGTGGACGCTCACCACTGAGCCACGCCGGCCGAGGGAAACGCCACTGGCTTTGACCCCCGAACTCCGGGCCCTTCTGGGAAACGGGTGACGCTCACGTCAGGATGGCCCTCCCCCGGCCTCACAGTCTCCCCTGTGGTCCCCCAGGGCACCTGCACGCCCGCCCAGCACCGTGTGCCCGCCGTCCGGCTCTGACAGCCACAGGCCCAGCACCGTGTGCCCGCCGTCCGGCTCTGACAGCCACCAGCCCGGCTGGGCCCGCCCAGCACTGTGTGCCCAGCACCGTGTGCCCAGCACCGTGTGCCCGCCGTCCGGCTCTGACAGCCACGGGCCGGGCCGGGCCAGCAGGCGGTCCCCGCATGCACACGTGCCTCCACTCCCTCGGGCCCAGCGGCGCCAGCGGCCGGGCGATGACAGGCCCGCTATCTGCACACCTGCCGGCAGCTAGGGTTGCGCGGTTCGCAATTAGACGGAGGCCCGGGCCTGGAGAGCATTTCCGTCAGCAGGTTATCATTTGGGCAAAATCAAGGGCTTGTCAGGCTCGGCTGGCCGGCCCTGCCCGCTCTCTGCCCTGCCCGCTCCTCTGCCCGCTCTCTGCCCTGCCCGCTCCTCTGCCCGCTCTCTGCCCTGCCCACTCCCCTGTCCTGCCTGCTCCCCTGCCCGCTCCCTGCCCTGCCCGCTCCCCTGCCCGCTCCCTGCCCTGCCCGCTCCCTGCCCTGCCCGCTCCCCTGTCCTGCCTGCTCCCCTGCCCACTCTCTGCCCTGCCCGCTCCCCTGCCCGCTCCCTGCCCTGCCCGCTCCCCTGCCCGCTCCCTGCCCTGCCCGCTCCCTGCCCTGCCCGCTCCCTGCCCTGCCCGCTCCCCTGTCCTGCCTGCTCCCCTGCCCGCTCTCTGCCCTGCCCTGCCCGCTCCCCTGCCCTGCCCGCTCCCCTGCCCTGCCCGCTCCCCTGCCCGCTCCCCTGCCCTGCCCGCTCCCCTGCCCGCTCCCCTGCCCTGCCCGCTCCCTGCCCTGCCCGCTCCCTGCCCTGCCCGCTCCCTGCCCTGCCCGCTCCCCTGTCCTGCCTGCTCCCCTGCCCGCTCTCTGCCCTGCCCTGCCCGCTCCCCTGCCCTGCCCGCTCCCCTGCCCTGCCCGCTCCCCTGCCCGCTCCCCTGCCCTGCCCGCTCCCCTGCCCGCTCCCCTGCCCGCTCCCTGCCCGCTCCCCTGCCCGCTCCCCTGCCCTGCCCGCTCCCCTGCCCGCTCCCTGCCCTGCCTGCTCCCCTGCCCTGCCCGCTCCCCTGCCCGCTCCCCTGCCCTGCCCGCTCCCTGCCCTGCCCGCTCCCTGCCCTGCCCTGCCCGCTCCCCTGCCCGCTCCCCTGCCCGCTCCCTGCCCGCTCCCCTGCCCGCTCCCCTGCCCTGCCCGCTCCCCTGCCCTGCCCGCTCCCCTGCCCGCTCCCCTGCCCTGCCCGCTCCTCTGCCCGCTCCCCTGCCCGCTCCCCTGCCCTGCCCGCTCCCCTGCCCGCTCCCCTGCCCGCTCCCTGCCCTGCCCGCTCCCCTGCCCGCTCCCCTGCCCGCTCTCTGCCCTGCCCTGCCCGCTCCCCTGCCCTGCCCGCTCCCCTGCCCGCTCCCCTGCCCTGCCCGCTCCCCTGCCCGCTCCCCTGCCCTGCCCGCTCCCTGCCCTGCCCGCTCCCTGCCCTGCCCTGCCCGCTCCCCTGCCCGCTCCCCTGCCCGCTCCCTGCCCGCTCCCCTGCCCGCTCCCCTGCCCTGCCCGCTCCCCTGCCCGCTCCCTGCCCTGCCTGCTCCCCTGCCCGCTCCCCTGCCCGCTCCTCTGCCCGCTCCCCTGCCCGCTCCCTGCCCTGCCCGCTCCCCTGCCCGCTCCCTGCCCGCTCCCCTGCCCTGCCCTGCCCGCTCCCCTGCCCGCTCCCTGCCCGCTCCCTGCCCTGCCCGCTCCCCTGCCCACTCCCCTGCCCGCTCCCCTGCCCGCTCCCTGCCCTGCCCTCTCCCCTGCCCGCTCCCTGCCCTGCCCGCTCCCTGCCCTCCCCTGCCCGCTCCCCTGCTCCGCCACGCCGGCCCGGACACCTCTGTGGCCGCAGAAACCCTGCTGCCCGCTCCCCGGGGCCTCGGCCATGGGTGTTTGGCCCAAGCTCAGCGTCCGGTGGCCCTTCCTGAGAACTTGCCCTCAGTTCCCCGTGCTCCCCCCTCGGCCAGGACCCCAGCTCCTCCTCCGGCCACCAGCCTCGGCGTGTGGGGTCCGTGTGTTTGTATGATCAGAGTCCCTGCCCGCTGACCCAGGATGCGTGTCCGTCACTCCTGTCTCCCCGCACTCAGCTCAGAGCCGGCTCACAGCGAGCCCGGAGGACGAGATGACGAATGAATGAATGAGTGAATGAATGAGAACGAAGTGATGAATGTGGGTTTTAATGCCCAGATATCAGCTCCCCTCCAAGAGCTTGGGACGCAGCCAGCCACCCTCCGAGCCTCGGAAGAGGATTTACTTCCACGCGGGCAGTTTAATTCCTTCCTTCAGTGGGTCCACTCCTCCGCTCAATGGTGGTCGACCCCATTCTTAATCACCTCAGCAGGGAAAGTGGCGGGCTGACCCGAGGAGGGAGGAGGGAGGAGGGGGAGGAGGGAGAAGGGGAGAGGGAGGTGGGGGGAGGGAGGAGGAAGGAGGGAGGAAGGTGGAGGGAGGAAAGAGGAGGGAAGAGGGGGAGGGAGGAGGGGGAGGGGGAGGGAGGAGGGGGAAGGGATAGGGATGAGAGAGGAGGGAGGAGGGGGGAGGGGGAGGGGGAGGGGGAAGGGTTAGGGATGAGGGAGGAAGGAGGAGGGGGAGGGAGGAGGGGGAGGGAGGAGGGGGGTGGGAGGAGGAACGAGGGAAGAAGGTGGAGGGAGGAGGGAGGAGGGGGGAGGGGAGGAGGGAGGAGGGGAGGGGGCGGGGGAAGGGATAGGGATGAGGGAGGAGGGAGGAGGAGGAGGAAGGAGAGAGGAGGGGGAGGGATGAGGGAGGAGGGAGGAGGAGGAGGGGGAGGGAGGAGGGGGAGGGAAGAGGGGGGAGGGGAAGGGGAGGGGGAGGGGCTCTCAAAAGAAATGTCAGCCGTTGTCCTGTTGGTATTTGGCTCCGTTGACTAATGAGTTTGCCGACCACTGCACCTAGGGTGCCCCACTTGGTCATGATGCATGGTTTCTAAAAATATATCACGGCTTTTATTTGCTGAAACTTATTAAGGAAGTTTGCATCTATGTATGTGAGGAATAGTTGCCTGTAGACCTCTTTCCTTAAAATCTGCTTTGTCTGTCTTTGGGATCAAAACAACGTTTGCCTTGTAAAGTGGATGGGACACGCCTCCCTCTCTGGTTTCTAGAGTGGAAAACGCAGAACGGGTACAATTTCTCCCTGGCGTTTTGGCAGAATTCCCACTGGAGTCCTCTGACCCAGGAGGGTTAACTGTGTCACCGTCTTCGGCGAAGAGTTTGGGATATTTGACCTTCGTAGAGCTACGCAGGCGCGTCCCCGCGTGAGGAAAGACAGGATCCCTCCCTCCCGAGGAATCCCCGCTTCACAGAAGTCGCTGAAGCTGTGGCCGGGGCTGTTCTCACTCTCCGTTCAGTAGCTCTCACGTGTGTAACGCCCACCCGTCTCCTCCCCGATCTCTCTTCTCCGGGTGGCTGGCCGGCCCGCGCTCGGCATTTTATCCGTCCTCCTTGCTTTCCTACTCGGCGTTGTGTTTTCTTCTTTGTCGGTTTCTGCTGTGGCCTTTATCACGTCCCTCCTTCAGCTCACGTTGAGTTTATTTTGCTCTCTTTTTTCCAATGTTTTAAGATGGAGGCTGAAGTTATTGGTTTTAGAATCTTTTTTTCTAGTTACCAGCGTGTTAGTGCTATAAAATTCCCTCTTAGTGCTGCTTTACCTGTATCTCACAAATGTTGGTATGTCCTATTTTTATTTTCATTTATTTTAAAATAGAGGCCCGGTGCACAAAATTGGTGCACGGGATGGGGGGGGGTGGAGTCCCTCAGCCCAGCCTGCACCCTCCCCAATCCAGGACCCCTTGGGGGATGTAAACTGTCAGTCAGACATCCCTCTCACAATCCAGGACTGCTGGTTCCTAACCACTTGCCTGCCAGCCTGATAGCCCCCTAACTGCTCCCCCGCTGGCATGATTGACACCTAACTGCTGCTCTGCTGGCATGATCATCCCCGACTGCCCTCACCTGCATGCATTGTCCTCCCCAACTGCCCTCACCTGCTGGCCATCTTGTGATGATGTGGGCATTATGGTCAATTTGCATATCACCTCTTTAGTATATAGGATATGCTTTAATTTTCTTTTTGATACTTTCTTTGACCCACGGTCTACTTAGAAGTATGTTATTCTTTAGTTTGGGAATATGAAAGACATTTTTCCTGGTGTTGGTTTTTAACTTATTACCATTGTCATGAGGTCATCCATTGTGTCTAATGTAAACCTTTTAAAATTTATTGACACTCTTTTCATGGCCCAGAACAAATGTTCTGGGAGCACTTGAAAAACAGCACCTGCCTTCTGCTGCTGCTGTTGGACAGTTTATTACTGTCGACAGGTCGAGCTGGCTGACGGTCTCGTCCGGGTGTTCCATGTCCCTGATGAGCTCCTATCTGCTCTCTGCCAGTCACTGAGAGGTGCGGGTAAAATCGCACAGAATTGTGGCTTCATCTATTCTTCCTCGTAAACTTTCCAGTTTTTGCCTCAGTGTTTTAAAAGCCAGCTCCGTGATGTGTGACCAGTTCGGTGATTGTGACTAACTTACACCTTTAATACAGTCACTCCAGCTGTTTCCCTTTGGCTAGTGTGAACGTGTGTCTTTTCCCGTCTTTTCATTAACGCGTTTGTGTTTCTATATTTAAAAGAGGTTTCTTACAGGCACCATACAATTGAGTCTTCCTATTTTATCCAATGTCACACTGTCTGCCTCTGAATGGAGGTACTTACATCATTTTCATGTAATGTCATTATTGATGTGATTGCATTTAGACCCATCGTTCTGCTGTTTGTTTGATTTCTCATGGCTGTTCTTTATTCCTTGTTTTCTTTATGTCCGTCTTCATTGGGGAGAATTATGTTTGTTATGGTTTTATGGCACCGTTTTATTGACCTATTAGCTATAACTCTTTGTTGTGTTATTGTTGGTGGGTGATTAGTGGTATACACGTGTAATTAGTCACGTTTTATCTTCAGAGGATCTCATGCCACTGCCTGTGCTTTATGAGGACATGATAAAAATACGTATATTTTCACTTCCTCCTCTGGGCCTTCATGCTCTTATGTCCATCATCTTACTGGTACATGTCTTATCCATTGCAGGGAACACTGCTATCATTTTTGTTTTAAACACTTGATTATCCTTTAGAGATATTTAAATAATGAGGGATGTCTCTATGCTCCAATCCCAGTCCTCTTTATCCCTCTGTTTTTGTGTACGTTCATATCTGGCATCATTTTTTCTCCGGCTTTAATGGCTTCCTTTGGATGGATCTTATAGTTCAGGTATGTCGGTGATGAATTCTTTCAGCTTCTGCATGTCTTCCAGAGTATTTCATTTGCTTTACTTTTGAAAACATCCGTTGGACATGCAGCATCCTAGGTTCTCTGTTTAATTTCAGTGCATTCCAGATGCTGCTCCACTGCCTTTCGGCTCCCATTGTTTCCGAGAGAAATCTGCTGTCACCCCATCCTTGTTCTTCCGTGGGTTTTGTGTCTTTTCCCCCCTTTGATACTTTGAGGTTTCTATTTATTGATCATTTTAAGTAATTTGAGGATGTTGTGCTTTGTTTGGAGTTTTATTTATGTGCCTCTTCCTTCGGGGGCTCCCGGGACATGAATGCCTGGCCCCTTGACTTTGTCCCTCGGTCCATCGCTGCTCTGTTCGTTTTTGAGTCTTTTCACTCTGCGTTTCATTTAGAATAGTTCCTATTCTTGTGTCTCCAAATTCACTATTTTTTTTTTTTACAAAAATGCCTAATCTTGCAAAGAGCTTTTAATGTAATAAATCACTAAGGTTTCATTGTTAAATGAAAACGCATAATATGAAATTTCACATATAGTATGATCATGGGTCCATTTAAAGTGTACCCAGAAAACATGTTAGAAGAAAATACTTGGAAACTGGATTTACCGGATTGATGGGATTTACAGACTCTTATCTTTTTTTATTCTTTGATATGATTTCCAGAGTTTTAACAATAAGTGAGTAATTCTATGAGAATGCAGGAATATAAAATATTAACAGGATGGATATATGGTTTTGACTGTCCGGTTAGTGAAGATTAAAGATGAATGAGCTCTGGCTTGTGTGGCTCTGGGCTGGGGTGTGGTCCCGTGCCCAGGGGTCGTGTTCTGTTCCCCGTGTGGGCACACACCCAGGTTGCAAGTTTGATTCCAGGTCGGGGGCAGGTGCGGGCAGCAGCCGATTGATGTATCTTCCTCACACACGTGTTTTTCTCTCTCTTGCTCACTCTCGCTCCACCACCACCCCCTCCCCAAATCAATAAGAAGATATCCTTGGTTGGGGATTAAAATATAAATAAATAAATAAATTTTAACATGAAAATGCCCAGAAGTCATGAGGATTCAGTGAAAGCCGCCCTCCTGTCCCCCCCTCCAGGGGTGGGTGGGGGCGGAGGACCGGAGGCCCTTCCTCCAGACCCAGGGCCACAGCGAAGGGCACGGATGGTGGCGTTTCCCACGGTGTCAGCCCCCACCGACCCCGGTGTGCCTGTGCGCACGCCGCCCCTGCCCCCTGTGCTCACGTCCGCTCCCGTGCACATCCGGGGACCCTGTGCTGGGTGGCTGGACCGACTTCAGGAAGCCCGAGGTGAATCTCTCTATTATGCAAATTCTCTCTCGCAGGTGCTCTTTTAAAATCTTAATTACTTTTTGCTCATTAGCATTTTTATTCCCTCCTGGAAGGGAGACTCACCTGCCTGTACGCCCTCATGACTCTGTCCAGGCATTAGCTCTGTCACCGGCAGGCCTGTGGCCCGCGGGCAGGTCCAGCTCCGTCTCAGGGTCCCTTCACCTGGGAGAGAGTGAGTCCCGGACCGGGGGTTCTCAACGCTCCCTGTGAACCCTGCCCTCTGAGTCTCTCTCTTAAAATATTGTTTTATTGATGTCAGAGAGGAAGGGAGAGGGAGAGGGAGAGAAACATCCGTGATGAGAGAGAATCACTGATTGTCTGCCTCCTGCACGCCCCCTACTGGGGATGGAGCCCACAACCCGGGCCTGTTCCCTGACCGGGAATCGAACCCTGACCTCCTGGTTCCTAGGTTGATGCTCTAACCCTGAGCCGCTCGGGCCGGGCGAGAGCTCACATAGTGTTAAAAGCTGCACCAGGAACCCAGGGTCCTTCCGCCCGGGAGCTGAGGCCGAGCTGGGCCGGGCCGGGCCAGGCGGACGCCTCGTCAGCGCCGTGGACGCGGGACGCGGTTGTCTGCACAAGGTTGTGCTGTTTGTGCTGAAACCTAACCCCTCTGGCCCCGGCTGTCCCGGACCGGACACTGTATTCTTTCAGGCCGGCCGCAGTGGTTTTTTAAACCGGTGACACCGTCTCCCGATGAAGAAGCCGTTCCTTTCAGCCTTTAATCTCCTCCGAGGGCAGCGCCGCCTCGGCCGAAATGGAAGCGCCCGTCGCGAAACGCGATGCTAATCCTCTTAGTGCGGATGGCCCGGGAGGCGGGAGGAGACGCAAACCGTGTAGCCGATCACCCGGGCGGAAGTCAATTGGCTGTGGACGCGCCGGGCCCGCCGCCGGACAAAGGCGCCTCAGTGTGACCCCGGCGGGCCGCTCCCCGGAACGGCTTCCTGGGAACGCGATTGCCAGCCGGCGCGGGTGCGAGCGCTTGGTTCCATTTCCCCGAAGCCAGCCGCCGGGCCCACGCCAGCAGCGGATCCCGGCCGGTCCTACCACGGTGCAGCAGGCCTTTTCCTGGAGGCCGTTGGACATGATGAGGTGCTCACATTTACGTCTTAAACCTCAGAAAGCTCCAGGCGTGATGGTTGGGGATCGGCCTGTGAAACGTGTGCGGAGAGGAAGCCGAGTGGGAGGGGGGAGAGGGCGGAGAGGAGAGGCGGGCGGGGCGCTGCCGAACCCCACGGAGGCCGCCAGCCTCTCCCAGAGAGCACTCCGAAAGGGGGCTCAAGTGTCCCCCCAGTATCCGCTGCCCGAAAGTGCTCAGTGATGTCAGTTCAAGGTCATCCCTCCCTTCCCATCAGGAGGCAGACAGCAGGCAGCTGGGATATGGAGAGAAAGCCAACAGCCACAGTGGGCAGCAGTGAATACCAGTATCAGCGGGTATCAGTGAGTATCCTTGGGTACCAGCAGGTATCAGTGAGTATCCGTGGGTACCAGCGGGTATCAGTGAGTATCCGTGGGTACCAGCGGGCATCAGTGAGTATCTGTGGGTGTCAGTGGGTATCAGCGGGCATCAGTGGGGACAGGAGTGGAGGAAGCATATGGATTTTACTGGTTGTTCCACTGAACCCTCTCCTGGCTACGGGTGAGGGCCCTGCCCGGTCACACGGTCACACGGTCACATGGTCACATAGCAGAGGGGGAGAGGCAGGGGCCAGGACTCAGCCCAGGCAGGTCCTCTTTGCCAATCCAAATCAGAACACCCCTTCTGTTCCCCCCTCCCTCCCCGGCACAGGGCCCCAAGCACTTGTTAGGGTGCCCCGGGGCCACCCCGTCTCTCAGCTCAGTCTCCGCGGAAGCCTGGTCTCCAAGAGGTCCCGGATGCAGATGGGGGCGGGGGGAGGGGCGGGGGGCGAGGGCCCTGAGATCTGGGTCCGGGACCCCATGATCCCCTTGTGGACAGCGGGCCCCGCCCGCAGGCAGAGCAGGGAGACAGCCCCCCCTAATCAATAGCCTTATCGACTCGGGTCCCCGGAGGACAGGTTTATAACTTTATCGAGCCCGAATGTGGGAGCAATTATCAGGATAATGGAAACCATCGACAGACGGGCTCTCATTGCAAATTAGCATCTGCTCCGAGCGGGAGGAGTCTGGTGCGGGATGGGTAGCCATGCGTGTGACTCGGGGGACCCTGCAGTCGGGGTGCACCCCCAGCCGCGCCCTTGGCCCCCCGGCCCCGACAGTCCCTGTGGAGCGGGCTCCTGTGTCCAGTCTGTGACGACCTGCCCTTGTCCTGGCGTCCATGGGGCCTGGGCCGCCCTGGGCCCAGATGGCCAGCCGGGGGCAGGTGGCTCAGGCCCCGCCCAGCGCTCCCACCGCCAGGCGGCCGGAGGGACAGCTGAGCGGCTCCAGGGCCGCGGCTCCAGCTCAGAGCTGCTCTGTCCCGTCTGTGCAACGGCCAAACGCTCCCGCTGCACAGAAGGCCCTGGGAGCCGGGCCTGTGAGGGGACCCTGTACCATGGACCTGGGAGGGGGTGTGAGCAGGTCCTGTGAGCGGCCCTGTGACCATGAACCTGTAAGCGGGTGTGAGCGGGTGTGAGCGGGTGTGTGTGCAGGGCCCGGTGGCCACGGACCTGTGAGGGCAGCCGCCGGCCCCGGGCCTCACGGACCGCCAGCTGCAGACCGTGCCCAGCCCTCGCCTGCTGTGCCAGGCCCGTCCTCCGCCTCCGCCCTGCGCTGGGACGAGAGAAGTCCCAGTTTCCTTCCCGTCGCCTTCGACTCCGAGGGGAGAACAGACCAAAGCCGCACCCTCTGGTTCTGGTTCTGAGGGCCAAGCGCCAAGCACCAAACGGAGCCGGGCGGGGGGGGGGGGGCGGGGGGGGCCGGTGAGACAGGGTCCAGAGAAGACGGGTCCGGGCTGAGCAGGAGGAGGTGAGGGGGCCCCGAGGGCGGCGGTCCAGGCAGGAGGCCGGGCCGGGCTGGGCCCCAGGGGGTGCCAGGTCTGACTCCACGTTCCCAGAGGCCCACGTCTTCACGATGTGGCTCCAGGCCCGCCCTCCATGGCAGGGACGTGAGACGGGAGTGGAGCCCACACCCCAACCCCCAGCTGCAGCCCCCCTGTGAGGCCCAGGAGGGTGAAATGGGGTCCGAGGGAAGCGCAGGCCGCGGGGAGGCGGGCGGGCCCGGGGAAGACAGCCAGGGCACAGGTGGGAAGGGCCACCTGTCCGACATCCCTGGGAGGTGAGACCCGCCCGC
This sequence comes from Nyctalus aviator, assembly GCA_036971965.1. Taxonomy (NCBI): domain Eukaryota; kingdom Metazoa; phylum Chordata; class Mammalia; order Chiroptera; family Vespertilionidae; genus Nyctalus; species Nyctalus aviator. Next base: position 1,033,419 of record CM072933.1, read on the forward strand.
CCTTCCCCCCACCCAGGGCCAGGAGAGCCGTCCAGGCCCCGGGCCAACCCCGTCTCCTGTCCTGGAACAAAGGCCGCGCTGACAATGGGCCCTTTATGCACGCCTGCCCTGGGCCGGGCACAACTGCTGATTCATAGCCGGGCCCAGGCTGGGTTCAGCTGGGAGCCAGGCGCTCAGTCAGAGCAGCGGCATCTTCGACGGGGAAAGGCTGCCCCCTGGTGTCCGATGCAGGCACTGCACACAACCAGGAGCCCCCAGATGGCAGCGGGGCACCATCTCCCTCTGAGGCTCTGAGAGGCTGCTGGGCGGGGCCCGGGCGGGCTGGGCGGGGCCCGGGCGGGCTGGGCGTGGTTTGGACAGGGTGGGCGGGGCCTGGGCGGCTGGGGCGGGGCCTGGGTGGCTGGGGCGTGGCCTGGGCGGGATGGGCGTGGCTTGGGCATGATGGGAGGGGCCTTGTGGGCGGGGCGGGGCGGGGCCGGGCTGGGCTGAGCCAAGGAGTGGGGTTTGCTGCCTCCCGGGGAGACGCACGCTCACCGGCAAGCTTAGAGGCCAGCAGCAGAGACGGAAACGGTGACCTTGTACCCCTGATGGACACGTGCAGCGTTAGGATGACGGAAGCAGAGCTCTGCTCCCCACCAGCCCGGCCCGGGAAGAGCAGTGACAGCCCCTCGTGGGGAAGAAACGCTACAACAGATCAATGGCACCGTTTGCGTGTCTGTGGCTGAAGCTGCCTGTGCGCCAGGCCACGTCCCTCTGACTCGGGAGGAGGCTGCGCGTGGCAGGTGGCAGGGAGGGTGCCGGGTGGCACGCGGCCGCTTTAACGCAGGTGAAGGCTGTCTCCTGAGCCGGCGGCGGGCTCACAGGGACGTCTCTGATCCGTGTTTAAACCTTGCTGTGTCTTAAATAACATGTTTTTGAAAGAACGGGAGGAGGGCCCCGGCTGGTGTGGCTCTGTTGGTGGGAGTGGCATCCCATATACCGAAAGGTTGCAGGTTCGATTCCAGGTCAGAGCACATGCCCAGGTAGCAGGTTGGATCCCCAGGTGGGTTTGTACAGAGAGCAGCCAGTCTCTCTCTCTCTCTCTCCCTCTCTCTCTCTCTCCACATACATATATATATATGTGTGTATGTGTGTGTGTGTGTATATATATATATATATATCCCCTCCCCTTCTGTCTCCTCTTGGGGCCACCGTGCAGCTGGCCCAGGCCCCGTGGTTGGACCGTCTCCCCGACCTTATCCGCGGGGACGAGAGGCGAGAACATGGCGGGCACGCCAGCGGGAGGGGCAGGCTGCAGACTCGGCCGGCCGCAGACACCGCGAGGAGGAGCGGGAGGCAGGGGGTCCTGGAGCAGACGGGGAACGGGGAACGGGGAACCCAGAAGCTGCGGCCGGTGGCGCCAAGCTCACCCCTCGTCCCAGTGACAGTGACGGGGCGGGGGCGGGCGGGGGGATACGTTAGTGTGAGGGGCCGGCAGGGCCTCTGAGGCTCTCGGGCTGACTGTGAATCTGACATTGTCTCAAGCGCGGCCGGTGTGGCTCAGGGGTTGAGCGTTGACCTAGGAACCAGGAGGTCAGGGTTCAATTCCTGGTCGGGGCACAGGCCCGGGTTGCGAGCTTGATCCCCAGTGGCGGGGGGGGGGGGGGGCGTGCAGGAGGCAGCGGTCAGAGATTCTCTCTCCTCACGGATGCTTCTCTCTCTCCCTGCCTCTCTGACACCAATAACACGTTTATTAAAACGTTAACAGTTATTGTAAAAGGACGGAGGGAAGGAAGGGAGGCGAGGAAGGCCTCCCCTCCAGCCTGCCTGATCCTCACGGGGAGCCCCGGAGGAGGGGGGCCGCCTGAGGGGTGGATTTACCGCTGGGCCAGGCCCCCGGCTGCTCTCGGGGCGATTTACAGCCCGGGACGCAGACCCATCGACCCGCCGGAGCCCGGAGCCGGCGCGGGGCCTCTGGGAAATCGATGCCTGGTGCCTCTGCGGGCCCAGATTTATGTCCCGGAGGACGCAGCCGAGCCCAGGTGTGTGTGTGTGGGGGGACGGGGTAGAGGAGGGCGGGGGGCGGGGGGGGCTTGCAGGAGGACCGCGGGGCTCCGGGCGCAGGCCTGCACGGGCAGCTGTGGTTTAGGGGTCCCGGCTGCGCGCTGGGCCTGAGTCCCGGGAACGGCCTCCTGGCGCCTCCAGCTGGTCCGGCCAGTCTGTCCGAGCGCAGACCCGGAGCCCGGCAGGAGGCAGCGGGCGTGGCCGTGGGAGCCGTCGGGGAGCGGGCACGGCCCCAGGCGTTGCTGTGCCTCCAGCCCCGGCCGCCCGGGCCCAGTGCTCAGGCTGGCCCGGCGCCTGGGGTGCTGGCGGGAGGGTCCGGCTCCGGGAAGCTGCTCGGGGCCCAGGTTCCCTCCGCCTTCGGCTCCGCCAGGCTCAGCGTCCGGGGCACCCCCTCCCGTGGCGGCAGGTGACAGCCGTGTGAGCACCGGGCGGCAGGGCTGTCACGGGCCTCGTTCCGCCCCCCCCCGCCCCCCCGGCCAGGCCGAGGTCCGAGGGGCTGGGAACGCAGGCTGGGGGGCTGCGGGGACTGTGGAGAGCGGTGGTCAGCGGCCGCGGCCACGGGGAGCACGAGGCGAGCTGGGCCTGGCCACGGGGCAGGGAGCTCCCATCTCCCAAACATGCCCACCCCGCCTCTGCCAGCGCGGCCCCCGGAGCCCAGCCCGCCTGGAGGCAGCAGGTGTGAGTGCTCACGGCTCAGAGACCTGGAGGCCAGCGGGCAAGCTGTCCGCCTTCACCTGGAGCCGTCACTCAGACAGCGGCTCCCGCGGCTCCATGGCGGGGACTGTCTCGGCGGCTCCGGGAGGCAGGCGCTGCTGTCACAGGGCCCAGCGTGAGGCCCCCCCCACCCCGGCACCCGGAGACAGGGGGGAGCATGGCGGGCCCCGGGGCGCTGGCCCAGACAGAGGGGGGACATGGCGGGCCCCGGAGGCGCTGGTCCAGACAGAGGGGGGACATGGCGGGCCCCGGAGGCGCTGGTCCAGACAGAGGGGGGACATGGCGGGCCCCGGGGCGCTGGTCCAGACAGAGGGGGGACATGGCGGGCCCCGGGGCGCTGGCCCAGACAGAGGGGGGACATGGCGGGCCCCGGAGATGCTGGTCCAGACAGAGGGGGGACATGGCGGGCCCCGGGGCGCTGGTCTCCACTGGTTCTCAGAAAGCGTCTCAGCCTGACCCTCCTCCGTCCCTAGTCCGTGCCCCCCTCCCCCCACGCTCCCCTGGTGACAGCCCCTCCCTCCCAGGTCCCCCACAGCCGCCAGCCTCCCCTCGGCCCCTCCGTCTCCTTGAGCTCTGCCCTTGTGAGTGTGTGTGTGAGTGTGTGAGTGTGTGAGTGTGTGAGTGTGTGAGTGTGTGAGTGTGAGTGTGTGTGAGTGTGTGTGTGTGTGTGAGTGTGTGAGTGTGTGTGTGTGTCTGTGAGTGTGTGAGTGTGTGTGTGTGAGTGTGTGTGTTTGTGTGTGTGTGTGTGTATGAGTGTGTGTGGGGGGGTATGAGTGTGTGTGAGTGTGTGCGCGTGTGTGTATGTGTGTGAGTGTGTGTGTGTGAGTGCGTGTGCGTATGCCTGTGAAATGGGAGCGCTCGGGCGCACCTGCACCTGCCTCGGCCTCCGAGCCATCGCGTGGGTGACGGTGGCTGCCTTCAGGACACGGGCCTCGGGGGTGGGTAGGACAGGGGTGGGGACGGGCCTGCAGCCTGGACTGCCCCGTGCCCTCCTCCTGGGTGGGAAGTCCCGGTCCAGGCGGGGCCTCTGCTGCCGACAGGATGGCCACTGGGTGGCGCCCGTGAGCCGCGAACGCCCGGAGATCCCTGGGAAGGCGCATGTGCTGCTGAGCACCGTGAGGGCCCAGGGGTGGGCTGTGGTGTCCTGTGTCCCCACACCTTCAGTCCTGCCGTCGCTATTTGGCTTTTATGTTTATTTCTTTTAAAATATATTTTTATTGATTCCAGGGAGGAAGGGAAGGGGAGAGAGAAACCACAGTAATGAAAATCAGGGATCAGCTGCCTCCTGCACGCCCCACCCTGGGGACGGAGCCCGCAACCCGGGCCTGTGCCCCGACCGGGAACAGAACCCTGCCCTCCTGGCTCCTAGGTCGATGCTCGGCCCCTGAAGTGGAATTGCTGTGTGTCCTTGAGCAGGTGCTGCCCTCCCGGGATTCTTGGGTGGAAGTGACAAAGCGGGTCTAGCTGAGCTCCGCTCACAGGATGCAGAGGAAGAGGGAGGGCTGGGCAGAGCCAGACAGGGGGCTCACACCAGGCCCGGCACGGTCACCTCCGCACCTGGCCTCCCACACGGGCACCCACGGCCTCGCTGAGGGCCGGCTCTGGCACTGCCCACGCCTGGTCTCCAGCTGCCCCTGCTCCTGTGTTCCTCCCCTCGGCACTGGCCCGGGCGGGGTCACACGGCCACACACCCCTCCCCCCCGTGAAAGGATGGGGTGTCGGCCCCTCACGGTGCTGAGGGCCGGCCCCCGGCGGGGAGGTTGGGGAGCCGTCGCTGACAGTGACTAGTATTTGCTGCCCTCCTGCTCCCTGTGGCCAGCTGTCGGGTCTGCCTGAGCTCTAGTACCCCAAGCCCGTGGTCGGCAAACTGCGGCTCGAGAGCCACAGGCGGCTCTCTGGCCCCTTGAGGGTGGCTCTTCCACAAAATGCCACGGCCTGGGCGAGTCTGTGTTGAAGAAGTGGCGTTAGAAGGAGTTTAAGTTTAAAAAATTGGCTCTCAGAAGAGATGTCCATCGCTGTGCTGCTGATGTTTGGCCCTGTGGAGGAATGAGTTTGCCGACGGCGGCTTAACCGTCCTCTCCAGCGCCGCCCTGGCACCTGTGCCGGCTATTGGGAGCACCTGTGTGCGTGACCGTGACCGCCCCACTCAGGGGAGGGAGCCGAGGCTTCCGGAGAGAATGCGGCCACCTGGCAGGGCTCGGTGGTTGGGACCTAGGAGCCAGGAGGCCAGGGTTCGACTCCCAGTCAGGGCCCAGGCCGGGTGGGTTTGGGCTCCATCCCCGTGTGGGGCTGGCGGGAGGGGGCCAATCTCACACCATGGATGTCTCTCTGTCTCCTTTCCTTTCCCGCTGAAGTCAACAAAATTACACACACACACATATATATATTTTATTTATTTTTTTTTTTTAAGAGGGAAACACGCTGCTGAGGCCGCAGCCCACCCTCCGGAGCCGGCTCTCAGGGCGTCTGCTCAGCGCCCCCGCAGGCGCCCTCCTCGGGAACAGGCCAGACCGCAGCTCCGGTCAGCTGGAGGGTCTGCTTCCTAAGCCTCTCGCCTGGGCCGATGACAGCGGTTCTGTCTGGGGGTTCATCTCCCTGGGACCCTGTTACTGCGCCGAGCAGAGGGCGGGGACCGTTCCAGCCGCACCGGAGCCAGGGCAGGGCGGGCCTCTTCTCTGTGAGAATTACACCCAAACCCGGAGGCCCGGATGAGTTCCTTTTCCCGGGGCTCCTGGTCTCCCCTTCTCTGCCCCACGGGGGCCCGGCTGGGAAGCAGGGTCATTGCGGGCCCGACCACCTGGGGGCGGGCCGCCCTCCTCCAGGCCCCGCAGGCGCTGGCGGAGCCCTGGCTTCCAGTTGTGGGTTTGCTGGCTGTTGGGGAAGCGAGAAGGGGCTGCAGGGCCTGGGCCTGCACTGGGCCTGCGGCTCTTTCGGTCCAGGCGCCCGGCTCTGGCCCCGAGGACGCCCCCCTGCCGAGCAGACCGCTAGTCAGGAGCCCTCAGAGCGGCTCTGGGGCTCCCCGTCCCGGCCTGGCTGCACTGGGCCTTCCTGCTGCTCACCCCGGGCATCGGGGTGGGGAGGGGCGAGGGCACCTGGAGGCGGCGGCCACCCTGCGCCATTCCTACCGAGGAGCCCGGTTCTGACCCGCTGAGGGGCCGTTTCTGACATCAGGCCACGCTGCCGGGCTCTGACCCAGAGGGAAATGAGGGCTTTCATAAGCCACCCCCTCCCTCCCCCAGCCCCGCTGCCTGCCACCCCGCACGGGGCTCCAGCCCCCGTCACTGTCCCCCACGCCCAGCCCCAGCCCCGGCTCCCAGCAGCCCCGGGAGCAGGCGTCGGCTGAGCACCTGGGGAGCGTGTCCCCCACACCCACCGTCCGCAGCGCCGGGCACCCAGCACCTGCTGCCCGCGCCGAGGAGGCCGGAGCCCCCGCGGACAGGGGCCGGTCTGGACGCCACGCCGCCCGGCCGCCTTCTCCCCCTCCTTTCCTTTCCGTCCTGTTTTCTTCTCCCCACTCTGCCCCCCCTCCCCTCCCTGGTCCCCTCTATGTCCATACTCAGCTATAAAAAGTGGGGTGATGCGTGGAGGTGCGGGTATGGGAGGAAGAGCGAGGGGGGCGCTTCAAGGGGGATTCTGGCAGAGCAGCAACGAGGCCACGGTCTGCGTCCTGGGCTGGAGGGCGGCCCGGGAGTCCTCGGGGTGCGGGAGGGAGGCCTGGCTGGCCCAGGGTGCCCCAGAGAGAGAAAGGGGGTCCTCGGGGTGTGGGAGGGAGGTCTGGCTGGCCCAGGGTGCCCCATAGAGAGAAAGGGGGTCCTCGGGGTGCGGGAGGGAGGCCTGGCTGGCCCAGGGTGCCCCATAGAGAGAAAGGGGGTCCTCGGGGTGCGGGAGGGAGGCCTGGCTGGCCCAGGGTGTCCCATAGAGAGAAAGGGGTGCTGGTTACCCTGGGAGTTAGCCAAGCAGCAGCCAGTTACCTCTGGGGAGCCCATGGCGGGGAGGGGAGTTTGGGGGATGGAGGAGGAGGAAGGGGCTGCCTCTCCAGCCAGGCTCCACCCACCCCGCCCGCTGGGACCCAGGGCACTGCCGCCCGGACCTGCCCTCAGGCCCTGTGAGCTCAGCCCTCGGGCAGCAGAGCCTGTGGTGGTGACACTTCACCAGAGACAGCGGGATCGGGAGCCCATGCAGCTGCTCCAGGAAGCGGAGGCCGGTTCCCCGGGCGGGCCCCGAGAATAGCAGCGGCCGCGGGAGGCGTGGGCGAGGGGCCGTGAGAGGCAGGGCAGGTGCAGACCTAGAAGTGTGGGCACCAGTGCCCTCACCAGACCCCCTTCCTCCGGGAGACCCGGACGGCCGTGCGGGAGGAGGCGTGGGCGGGTGACGGCGGAGGCAGTCGTGGGCGAGCCGGGAATAGGAATGTTCCAGGACAGGTGTTTGTGGCGTCGGGATTGTGGTCCTTGGTCTCAGGTTTACCATGTTTGTCTTTAGCGGGTCCAGTCTGCCCTCAGTAACCGCCTGCTCCACACCCACGTTAACCGCACGGCCCACACGTCGCTCGCCTCACCCTTCTTCGCGGTCACAGCCTCCTGCATTTCGTTTCTGCACGAGAGGCCCGACGCACGACATTCGAGCAAGAATGGGCCTTCCTGCCCCCGCTGCTGGCTCCCTTCGCTCGCAGCCTGTGCGCTGAGGCCCAGAGCCGCCTTCACCTCCCGGGCTGCCCGGCGCTGGGTTCGGACCCGGGGCGCTGGCCGGTGAGAGGCCCAGGGAGGCAAGGCTGGCCCTGGGACCCCAGTTCTGACCTGCCTGCGGCCCAGGCCCCCTGCTGTTGGCTGGCTCCCGGCGCCGCAGCCAGAGCTGGCCCCCTCCGCTCTCTGGCTCCCCCTCCGGCTCTGAGCCTCCCTTCCCTGTCGGCACAGCGTTCTACGCCTTCGCCGCCAACAGCAGCCGCCTGGGGTCCCGCGGGCTGGCTCTCCGCCAAGTGGGACGCAGAGCGCAGACGTCAGAGAGTGCCGAGGCCTCGGGAAGGCCCCGAGTTTTGTTCTCGGACCCCCAAGGCCTGGCGTGGAAGGCGTGGAAGGCTGGTTCACTAGGCTTCTGTGCCGCGGGAGGGGGGAGGGGGGCTGACAGGTGATGCTCACCTCCCCCTGGGAGGGCAAACCACTTCGTCCCAGCCGCCCCCCCCCCAGGGTGTGTGTGTGGGGGCTGGTGGTGTGGTCCGGGGCTGGGTTCAAGCATCCCCGGCACCAGGTCAGACAGAAAGCGAAGGAACCAGGCCTGTGGGGTGTGTGTGTGTGTGGAGGGAGGTGGGGGTGCGGGGATGGGGAACAGGGGGATGGGGGTGTGGGGTGGGGGTGGAGGGAGGTGGGGGTGGAGGGAGGTGGGGGTGCGGAGTGGGGTGGAAGGAGGTGGGGTTGGGGGGGAGGGAGGTGGGGGGGGAGGGCGGTGGGGTGCGGGGATGGGGGGAGGGAGGTGGGGGTATGGGGGGGAGGGAGGTGGGGGTATGGGGAGGAGGGAGGTGGGGGTACGGGGGGGAGGGAGGAGGGGGGGAGGGAGGAGGGGTGCAGGGATGGGGAACAGGGGGATGGGGTTGCTTCACACCAGCTGAGTGAGACAAGCCCCACCTGTCCCCTTGACTGAGGCGCCTCCGGGGTGGCAGAGGGCGCTGTTCCCATTTATCACTCAGGTGTGTGAAGGCAAAGGCCATAGTTACAGGTCTGGTGTTTGTTCTCAAGGAAGCAAAGACCCTCCAGCAGCAGGGCCGGCTGAGCCCAGTGCGCTGGCGCCAAGGGCGGCGGCCGTCACTGCTCCCGTGGCCGGAATGTCTGGGCGTGTTCTCTCCCCAGGGACAGTCCGTGGTCAGCACAGCGGTGGCTTCTGGGAAACCTGCGTGTGGGACGGCTCCACGGAGAAACCGTACCTTCTCTTTGAACCCCCATAGTCCGTTGTTACAAAAATCTCTTCTCAGATTTCTTTCTTTTTAAAAATATATAATTTATTGATTTTTCACAGAGAGGAAGAGAGAGGGATAGAGCATTAGAAACATTGATGAGAGAGAAACATCGACCAGCTGCCTCCTGCACACCCCCCACTGGGGATGTGCCCGCAACCAAGGTGCATGCCCTAGGCCGGGATCAAACCTGGGACCTCTCAGTCCGAAGACCAACGCTCTATCCACTGAGCCAAACCAGCCAGGGCTCAGATTTATTTTCTAAATCAGACAACTGCCCTCCCCCCCCGGTATCCATTGATTGGTGGTGTGTTCTCTGCTGGAATCGGAGGCTCACACACAGATAAGAGCATTTCTGTTGCTTCACAGTCAGACAGCCTGGGTTGCATCCCTGGCTCCGGGCTGTGGGCTCTGAGTATGACGTTCCTTTGAGTCTCAGCTGCTTTGGGGCGTGATGGACTGAATATCTGTGTGCTCCAAAAATCCCCATTGGAGGACTTCACCCCCTATTATGTGATAATATTAGGAGGGGCCCTTTGGGAAGGAGTCACTGTCGATGAGGCCGTGAGGGTGGGGCCCCCACGACGGAGTTAGTGCCCTTAGAAGAAGAGGCCAGGCAGTTAGCTCCCTTCCTCTCCCCCAGGTGAGGATGCAGCCAGAGGGCCATCTGCAAGCCGGGCTGTGGCTTCTCACAGGATCCGAATCAGCTGGCACCGAGAGCTTGGACTCGCCGGCTCCCTGAACTGCGAGAAACACATTTCTGTTGCTTAAGCCACCCAGTCAGCGGCGTTTTGTTACAGCAGCGGAACTGACTGATGCGGGGGATGCTGAGAGTCCTGCCTCCCAGGGGCGTTTGGGAGGGTGGGCGGCAGAAAGATGCTCTGAAGAGGCAGAGTGGGAAGGACACTGAGCAGAAGCCCAGAGGACAAGCCTCTCCGTGACAGGCATGCCCTCTGGTGGTCACCGAGGGCTGTAATCCTCTTAGAGCACAGACACAGCTGAAAGCTGTCTCCACCACACACACCGGCCAGCGTGGTGGCTCTCCCAGACCCTCAGCAGCAGTTTATAATCAGAGGGCGAGAGACCAGCGAAGGCGAGAAACATGCTGTGCGCTCTTCAACACAGCAGGCATGCCCTCTCCGTGACAGGCGTCCCTCTCCGTGAAGTTCATGCCTGAGCCTAAGTTCTTTACTCCAGCCACAAGCTCATCTGGTCCCTGACTCTCAGAAAAAGCTCTCCATGTGGCTTTTCCTCCACTGTCTTTCCCCTGAAAAGTCCTTGGACAGTGACCTCAGGCCATTATACACTAATAAAAGAGTAACATGCAAATTGACTGTACCTTCCCAACACCCACCACCCAATCAGGAGTGAGTGTGCAAATTAACCCAACAAAGATGGTGGGTTAATTTGCATAGGTAGGTGCTGAGTGGCTGGGGGCGGGGCAGGACGCTTGTGTCATCACCATGGCAATGACGCAGGCGTTCCACATCGTCCCAGCTGCTCCGGGCCTCCAGGCAGCGTGGGGAGGTGAAAAGGCGGCTCTGGCCAGAGCGAAGGCGGTGCCAGCAGCTGGGGGAAAGTCATGCATCAGGCCTCCAGTTCTTAATAACGTGGGGAAGTCCAGAGAGGGAGACAATGCATAGGACCGATTTTCTCTGTTTGGAGCGTCGGGTGGGCCAGTCTATCCCACATCTCTCATCTCACTTCAGCCTTTAAAACCATGTTCTCATTCAAGTTCTTCCGGAAAAGAAACTAGAGCTCCTGAAAGTGAGCAGTTCCCCCAAGGTCACGCGGACAGGAAGGGGCAGGCGAGCAGGGAGGGACTGCAGAGACCTGACTCCGCCTTCCCCGCTGCCCCCTCTGAGAGGGGCCAGCACCGGCTGACAGCTGACCTGCAGCTCAGGGCAGGGGCTCAGGGCAGGGGCGTCAGGTGGAGGTCAGAACTAGACAGAGCCAGGTCCAGGAAGACGGCCAGGACCTGCCCCAGGCAGCGAGCAGGCGAGAGGTGTGGGTCAGCAGAAGCAGAGGCAGGAATGGGCGAGGAGCGGTCAGCACCACGGACAGCTCCACGCAGCCTCCTGCTGGGGGAGCGAGAGGGGGGAGAGCTGTCCTCCCCTGGCCTTGGCGGGCTCCAGCCCCTCCTGATGGCTGTCCTCAGTGGCCCCGGGTGGCTGTCCTGAGTGACCCCGGTGGCTGTCCTGAGTGACCCCGGTGGCTGTCCCGATGAGCTGCAGCTGGAGAGACTGGTCTAGACTCCCAGTTTCTGGGGAGCGAGCTGGTCAGGTGCCCCCATGACCGCTGAGGGGGGAAGGGCAGGTGGAGCCCTGCAGGCGGGTGGGATGTGCCCACACTCTGTTTCCACTCCCTGCAGCACCCAGACCAACCCCTGGGGGTCAGGTCACGACCCTAGCTGGTGGCCACTTGGCCAAGATCGCAGCGCGTGTCAGTGGAACGCTCCGGGGCAATGCCGAACGCCAAGGCCAGGTGAGTGACGGGTCTTTAAGTCCCCGGGTCCCGGGAAGGGGGTGGGGGAGAGAGCAACATTGATGTGAGAGAGATATACGATTGCCTCCCCCTTTGCACACATACATCACAAACTCATCACACACTCATCACACACACATCACACACCACACACCACACACCACTCATCACACACACATCACACACTCATCACACACACACCGCACACCACACACCACACATCACACACACCACACACACACACACACACACACCACACACACACACACACACACACACACACCATACATCACACACCCCACACATACACCACACACCACACATCATACACATGTGTTACACACACACACACACACACACACACAGTTAGGAGGGGCCTCTGAGACTACATTTAAGTCATAGCATCACGCACAGTTATTACAGAGCAAATTCACTCCATTTAAAACTGAGGTAGCAGGCTCAGTGTTTACTCAGAACCCCAGCTGGGAGCGACGTCCTCTGCCCCACAATCCCCCCTGTTGTCCGTTGCAGGTTGGCAGGTGCATGGAGCGCGCGTGTGAACGTTGGACGGGGCGGGTCCCTGAGGCCCCATGTGTCCGCACAGAGCCAAGCACAGGCTGGGTGTCAGGGAGAAAGCACATCCCAGGACCCACAGCTTCCCGCTGGCCTGTGGGCTACAAGGGGTTAAAAAGGAAAGAGAGCGGGAGGGAGGGAGGAGGGAGATGGACTGCCTGAGCGAGGGAGCAGCCCACAAGGTGCTCTTTGCAAACGAGTTTTCTATTTTAGTTTAATGACATTCACCAACCAGAGTCAAACGATTAAATATGGAAGCAGGACCAGGAGCCCGAGTTCCATGCTGCTGATCTCTGCAGGAGGAAGCAGCGGGAGAGCATGCAAATGTCAAGCCACCAACCCCACACCTACGCAGAGCCATGTCAGATGTCAGAGAGAGGGTGAGGATGCATGTGCACATTAGTTTGGCCAGAAGGTGAGATTTGGGGGGGCCCAACCGGGACTCCCCACCCCCAGCCCACCCCCACCCCGCTCTGCCTGGGGCAGTTCTGCTGGGGGAGGTCATGGATGTTGACTAAGTCTGCACTGTGTTGACCAGGGAGGCACCGTGTTGACCGGGCAGGCGCCGTGTTGAGTGAGGCAGCAGCATGTTGAGTGAGGGGCAGCGTGTTGAGTGAGGAGGCGCCGTGTTGAGTGAGGAGGCGCCGTGTTGAGTGAGGGGCTCCGTGTTCAGTGAGGATGCTCCATGTTGAGTGAGGAGGCGCCGTGTTGAGTGAGGATGCTCCGTGTTGAGTGAGGATGCTCCGTGTTGAGTGAGGATGCGCCGTGTTGAGTGAGGATGCTCCGTGTTGAGTGAGGATGCTCCGTGTTGAGTGAGGATGCTCCGTGTTGAGTGAGGATGCGCCGTGTTGAGTGAGGATGCGCCGTGTTGAGTGAGGGGCGCCGTGTTGAGTGAGGATGCTCCGTGTTGAGTGAGGATGCTCCGTGTTGAGTGAGGATGCTCCGTGTTGAGTGAGGATGCTCCGTGTTGAGTGAGGATGCGCCGTGTTGAGTGAGGATGCTCCGTGTTGAGTGAGGATGCTCCGTGTTGAGTGAGGATGCTCCGTGTTGAGTGAGGATGCTCCGTGTTGAGTGAGGATGCGCCGTGTTGAGTGAGGGGCTCCGTGTTGAGTGAGGATGCTCCGTGTTGAGTGAGGATGCGCCGTGTTGAGTGAGGATGCTCCGTGTTGAGTGAGGATGCTCCGTGTTGAGTGAGGATGCTCCGTGTTGAGTGAGGATGCGCCGTGTTGAGTGAGGATGCTCCGTGTTGAGTGAGGATGCTCCGTGTTGAGTGAGGATGCGCCGTGTTGAGTGAGGGGCTCCGTGTTGAGTGAGGATGCTCCGTGTTGAGTGAGGATGCGCCGTGTTGAGTGAGGATGCTCCGTGTTGAGTGAGGATGCTCCGTGTTGAGTGAGGATGCTCCGTGTTGAGTGAGGATGCGCCGTGTTGAGTGAGGATGCTCCGTGTTGAGTGAGGATGCTCCGTGTTGAGTGAGGATGCGCCGTGTTGAGTGAGGATGCTCCGTGTTGAGTGAGGATGCGCCGTGTTGAGTGAGGAGGCGCCGTGTTGAGTGAGGATGCTCCGTGTTGAGTGAGGATGCTCCGTGTTGAGTGAGGATGCTCCGTGTTGAGTGAGGATGCTCCGTGTTGAGTGAGGATGTGCCGTGTTGAGTGAGGATGCGCCGTGTTGAGTGAGGGGCTCCGTGTTGAGTGAGGATGCTCCGTGTTCAGTGAGGCTGCAGGCCGCAGGGCAGGTGCCCAGAGCACAGGTCCGCACAGCGGGCCTCCGGGAGTGGGCAGCAGGAGTGGGCAGCAGGAGTGGGCAGCAGGGCCGGGCTCTGGAGGCACCAGGTGGGAAGCAGTCAGAGCGCAGACCTGCTCCTGTGTGTGTGGCTGGCACTTCCCGCTCCGAGGCCTGTGAGGGGCTCTGGGCCCGGGCGGGGTGCCTGGATGGCGGGGGCTCCTTAGGGTCCTCACCCCGGAACCAGCTGTGCTTCCTCCGGGGCCCGCGCTGCTGGTGTGTGTGTGTGTGTGTGTGTGTGTGTGTGTGTGTATGTGTGTGTGTGTGTGTGTGTGTGTGTGAGAGAGAGAGAGAGAGAGAGAGAGAGAGAGAGAGAGAGAGACAGGGAGGAGGGGTTCCGGGCTGTACCCCCTGCCAGTCCTAAGGAAGCACCTGAGAGGCGCCAAGGATTCCGGGAGGACCCTTCTCCTGCCCCTCCTGCCAGGGCTGCCTGTGCCTCTGGGCTCAGAGCTGACGGCCCTGCAGGGAGAGTGTCACCCTCACCGGCGCCCTCACACGCACCCTCGCCTGCAGCCGTCTTTCGGGGAGTCAGCTATGGGAACTCCTGCTGTTCCCTGAGACTCCCCTAGAGAGAAGTGGGGGCACTTGGCTAAGGGGGCTGAGCTTCGACTTTTGAACCAGGAGGTCACGGTTCCATTCCCGGTCGGGGCCAGACTGGATCCCCAGTGAGGGGACATGTTGGGGCCGTGCAGGAGGCAGCTGATTGATGATTCACTGTCATCAGGGATGTTTCCATCTCTCTCTCCCTCTCTGCCTCTATAAACACACACACACACACACACACACACACACACAGAAGGGAGGAGCTGGATGTCAGAGATGCTCAGCACCCTCATTGCGGCGAGCCTCCCAGCTGGAGGCAGGTGCTCACCCCACAGCGTGCGGCCAGGGGTCGCCAACAGGCGGCCCGTGAGGTCGGAAGGCTGGCGGCCGCGGGATAGAGCGTCCGATGCGCCGTGGCCCGGGTGAACTGTCTACCTCGGGGTGAGACCCCTCTCAACGCCCGTCTCCTCAGGCAGGGCCCCTGGAAACGTCCAGACCAGCACCTGCCACGGGATCTGCGGCCGGCTGGCCGGGGTGAAAACACAGCACGAAGCCGGGAAGTGAGGCCTGGAGCGGGGAGGCTCTCCTTCCTTCCAGCCCAGGGCCAGCCCGCGGCCTTCCAGCCTGCACCCTGAGGCGCCTGCCCTCTGCACCCCTGGACGGACTCCAGAGCCCGAGGGCCACGAGGGCGGGCCACGCGGAGGAGCGAGGCATCTGAGGTTGCTGTGTCTGTGGTCAGCTGACCCCCAAAGACAGCCCACCGAGAGCCTGTCTGCTTCCACTTAGGGCTGGGAGGGGCGGGGGGAGGAGGGACATGGCTGAGTCACCCCACCATGGGCGCACACACACACACACACACACACCATCTCCTGTCACATGAGCAACAGCCCTCCCTCCTCTGTGAGGGTCTCCTCCCCGTTAGGGAGAAGGGAGCATGACTCGGAGGGGCCCCGGGGCACGTGTGGGCCCGGTCAGGCTCCGCCCGGCAGCTGTGGGAGGTGATGGCGTCTCCATCATTGACCAGCCCTCCCCACACCCTTCCTGCATCCGATCCCTGAGGACAGCTCTGCTCAGGGACCGCCTGGTCCGAGGCCCTGATGCCACCCCACCTTCGTGGCAGCATCTCTCACCCCCTGGAGCCCCCATTCGGCGCACCACACCCTCCGCGCTCCCCTGCAGCTCCGGGGACCTGCGGAGCCCGGGCCCCAGCCCTCCCCTGTTCCCCCCGGTCCTGCCTGCAGCCCAGGCACCACGTACGTGCCCCCTCTGATGTCTGTTTCCTAATGCTCCGGGACTCGGGGCCGTGGCCGTGGCCGTGCGTAGGGCTGTGCGTGGCAGGGGACCGACCGCAGGAGAAGGCACTTGCGGCCTGGGGCCCAGCTCAGGCTCCGTCCCGTCCCGCGGGGCGAGGGCGCGAGGCTCACGGGAACCACAGGAGCCGCTCCCGTTTGCTTCCTTTATTTCCTCACGCGCCCAGTCCGCGGCCACACAGTAACACAGACGCGTTTTCCCGTGGCCATTCCGCCCCCTCCGAGCGAGCTCCGCAGGCGATGCCGAGCGGGCAGGTGAGGGCGCCCCCCGGGGGAGGGGGCTGGGCAGAGGGAGGCCGCAGGTCACCTGACCTCTCCTTCCAGGCCCGAGCGGCTCTCGGAGGAGCCGGACAGGATGTGGCTTCCTGGGAAACACCTCCCCGCTCACCCCCCGGGGCCCTCGGGCTGCGGACCCGGGGGTGCGGGGGTCTCGGTAAACCCCGGAGGCCCGCTGCCAGGCCTCCCTCCTGGACCACTCCAGCTTTCCCGCCGACGGGAGAGAAACCAGACTGACTCCGTGGCCGCCACTGCTCTGCTCGCTGCTGTCAGCAGACTGGGCTTGCGGGCGGCAGTGCGGGTGCCCGGCGGGGAGCGTGGCCTGAGCGCGGAAGGGTGACCTCGGGGACAGCGGGCCCAGGAACAGCGGCTTCAGCTGGGCACACGGCACACGCACACGCACAGGAGCTCCTGTCACCAGCGGGGGCCGCGCCAGGCTCCCCACGGCACAGCCAGGAGCCCGGGCGGCAGGCTCCCCGCTCCCCGGTCCTGGGGACTGGCAGGGCCGCTCACTCCACCAGCCTGCTCTGCGGTTCCCTCTGAGCCATTGGGTGCGGGGACGGAGGGAGAGAAAGACCTCGAGCCTCAGCCCTGCCCGGGGACCAGACTGCACGGCTCGCGTCCTCCCGGCCTCCCGGGACCACAGAGGGACAGGGAACGTGTCCTCGGCGGGGTCTGGGCCTGGGCTGGGGCCGGGGGTCACCCCAGCTTGGGTCGGAGGTCACCCCGGCTCGGGTCGGAGGTCACCCGCGGCTGAGGCCGGAGGTCACCCGCGGCTCGGGTCGGAGGTCACCCTGACTCGGGTCAGAGGTCACCCCGGCTCGGGTCGGAGGTCACCCGCGGCTCGGGTCGGAGGTCACCCCGGCTCGGGTCGGAGGTCACCCGCGGCTGAGGCCGGAGGTCACCCGCGGCTCGGGTCGGAGGTCACCCGCGGCTCGGGCCGGAGGTCACCCCGGCTCGGGCCGGAGGTCACCCCGGCTGGGGCCGGGGGTCACGCGCGCTGCCGCCTCCTGCGGCCACGGAGCCGGGGCGGGCGGGCGCGCAGGCCGCCGGGCGGGGGCTGCCGCCGGTGCTGCTGCAGGATCTCGCGGATGCGGGCCAGGTTGGTCTTGCTGAGCACGAAGTCGCAGCGCGTGGCGCCCATGTCGTAGCCGACCATGCAGCTCCGGGTGGAGGAGGCGTAGCCCTCGGCCCGGGCCGTGACCACGTACTCGCCGGGGTTCAGCAGCCGCCAGTAGTCGCCGTCGCTGGCTGGAGAGAGAGCAGGGGGTCGGGGCGGCTCTGGTCCATGGGACCCCCAGCCCTGCAGACCAGAGAGATGCGGGGGCGGCCCCTGCAGGGGCCCCCCTCTTTGGAAGCCCCCCGAGGGCTCCGACAGGCAGGGCCTGGGAGTGGCTCCCACAGCGCCCGTGCACGGGGATGGAGATGGAGAAATCACCTCTAACCCAGCCCACCACCCCGTGACAATGTGCTATTCGTTCTGCAACTGAGCTTCCAAACGGTCTGCCTGCCCCTCGCCCTTCCCCCTTCCCCCTCCCCACAAAATGCCTTTAAAAAAAAAAAAAAAGATTTTTACTTTTAAAATATATTTCTATTGACTTCAGGGAGGAAGGGAGATGGGGAGAGAGATAGAAACATTGATGATGAGAGAGAATCATTGGTCAGCTGCCTCCTGCACGCCCTACCCTGGGGATCAAGCCTGAATGTCTTAGGAACAGAGGGCTGGGCACGCAAAGTGCCAGCTGCTGTTGGGTCACTGCCCAGTAGGTGAGGGCACCATGGGCTGCGGGGGTGGTGGACACGCCACTGGCGTCGTGGACACGGTGGACAGAGATGGACACGGTGGACAGAGATGGACACGGTGGGCAGAGGACACGGTGGGCAGAGATGGACACGGTGGACAGAGGGCCAACCAGGCCCCAGTGGATGTCCATTTGTGAGGTCAATGCCCACCAGGCTGAGGACCGTCCCGTGGCACAGAGCCTGGCCCTGGCCCCACAGTTGCGTGGACTGAGAAGGCGGGCGTGCTTTCTGGCTGCTTCCCGGTGGAATTCATCTCCTGCTGCTGTCAGCTAATCCCGCTGTTTATTTTACACCAAGTCCTTCCGGAAATAAAACCTGCCAGACCCCATAAGCCTCAGGCAGAAACCAAGCAAACTCGGAGCTGCCGCGGGTACCCGAAGGCGGGTACCAGCGCGGGGAGGCGGCGTGTGTGAGGTGTGGGATTTGCGACGGGAAATCACGGGAAATCACGGCGGAGGGGCTGCAAGCCCCATCGGCTCATCACAGCTGTCTCCCTGATCACAGGCTGGCAGCGCGGAGCCCATTAGGCAGCGAGCTCTCTGCAGGCTGGCGGCCCCGGGGCCCTGCTATCTCCACTCCATTTAAACCCTCACGTCTCCGCGCAGAGCGCACGCGGCACTGATAGTCCCAGAATGTCCCGGGCTCTTTCATGAAACACGCTTTTAAAGAGGCTCATTGGCAATGCTTAAAACACAGTCCCATGTGGAGCCAATCCAGCAGCCTCTTCCATTCATAAAGACTGCCACCTCCTTGTGAGTCCCATTTATTGAGTGAATGAATGGACGGATGGATGTTTGAACGGGTGAATGGAATGCCATGCTACCTGGCCTGGAAATACTGTTGAGTAAAGAACAGGCAACCACACGGGAAGCACATGACTCAGGGTGTTACCCATCAGGCAGCTGCTCTGCGGCATTTCAGACACCCTGCACCGTCCCCATAGCCAGTGGCCTCTGGGCAGGCACCTGGGAGGGCAGGCAGCCTGGCACGGAAGGCATGGCCAGTCTGAATGCAGCCTCACCCAGCCTCATGCCCAGGGTCTCTGTTTCCTCCCAGACCAAACGGGATGGTCTGCTGAATGAGAGCAGCTTGGGGGAAGGCCCCCTCCCTCCCTTCGGAGGGAGCAGCACGGGGCCGGGAAGGGGCCTCACTGGCACGCCACCCACTGGGCGCTCGGGGGACACCCTGTAATGTCCACTCACCCCTCCCCATTCAGGAAACGCACGTGTCCTGCCGGGAGGGGAGCACACACAGCGGTTACCTGTGCGGACGTCGTGGTTGATGCCTTCCACGGAGATGACGGCGTCCGGAATGCCTTTCCCGTGCGAGTCCGTCACCAGGCCTTTGATGCCGCGGTGCACCTGCTCGGCAAACACCACAGGACACGGTGAGCTCCCCGCCCGCCCGCCACGCACGGTGAGCACCTGACCCTCCGGCCACCCAGGGTGACCCTCCCGCCGCCCGCCCCGCTCGGGAGCGCCCGGCGCGGTGGGGTGTGGAGTGTGAGTCTTTGCTCCGGGATCTGTGAATGGAGCTTCTGCGGGAGCGTGCTCTCGGCAGCTCCAGAGGCACCCTTTGGAGTGAGGTCGTTCAGAAGGTTAAACATGTCAGCCCCTGAGAGGGTCCTAACAAGAAACCCACTGGCCCGGCCGCTGTGGCTCAGTGGTCGAGCGGAGGCACATGCACCACAAGGTTGCCGGTTCGATTCCAGCCAGGGCACATGCCGGGTTTCAGACTCCATCCCCAGTAGGGGATGTGCAGGATGCAGCCAGTTGATGTTTCCATCTCTCCCTCCCTCTCTCTCTAAAATCAATAAAAAACATTTATCTTTTAAAAATCCACTAACGATGGAATGTTGATACGCACCTTTTTTCATTTTCCTGAGCTCTACAGACTTAGTATAGAGAGAGGAAGGAGAGCAGACGGCTCCTTCCCCACTGAGAGGCCACCGGGGACCACGGCCACCGGGACCACGGCCACGGTCCACAGCACTAACGTGGCCTCCCGTCCAGCCTCGTTCTGTGGCCTCCCCGCGCGGCGCGGCCCGCACCTGCTCCATGAACACGATCAGGGACTCGCGGTTGTTCTCCCACTCCTCGGGCAGCTCGCTCTCGTGCGGGAACTTGTCGCAGCCCACGTAGATGGACAGCTCGAAGCAGTTGGTGTGGAGGTAGCTGAAGTCGTTGAGACCTGCCAAGCCAACCGGGCGACGGGACGCTGAGCCGGGCTCCGCGTGGCCCGGGACAGGGCGAGCACGTGCCGGGCGGGCCGGGCGGGCCGCCGCCGGGAGCACTCACTTCCGGCCACGGTGTGCCAGGAGGCCCCGTTGACGGTGCCGTCCTCCTTCTGGAAGTCCTCGGTGTGGCAGGCGCGCCGGCGGGCGTCGGCGAGGAGGCGGTGGGTGGAGGCGTAGGAGTAGGCCAGCCAGCGGAACACGTGGTCGTCGGGCGTGGGCGAGCGCTCCTGGGCCCTCCAGGGGGACCGCGCCATGTCGTAGGGGTAGGCCACCACCAGCTCGCCGCCCTGCAGGTTGCCACCCAGCACGAAGGGCACCTTCTCCATCCAGGCGATGACGGCCCGCGTCTCCGCCGCCACCTGCAGCACCGCGGGCGCCGGGGCACGGTGAGGAGCGGCCCGCCTCCCCGACGCCCGGACAGGGACTCCAGGTCACAGTTCGTTCCCGGTCAGGGCACAGGCCCGGTGGGAGGCTCAGTCTCCAGTAGGGGGCGTGCAGGAGGCAGCCGATCGATCATTCTCTCTCATCAGTGATGTTTCTATCTCTCTCCCTCTCCCTTCCTCTCTGACATCAATAAAAATGTTTTAAAAATAAGGCTTAAAAGACTGTAAACCAATCAAAATGAATGCACTTTATTTGGATCCTGATGTAAACAAGACAAGAGAGAGAGTAATATAGTGAAATGTGAAGACTGGCTAGATAGTTTACAATATTGAGAAATCGTTTATTTTTAGGTGATGGTGGCAATGACTTCCTGTCTGAAACGGGAGTCGCATCTTGTAGCCACGGTCCTGCCTGGCCGTGAGCGCACCGCCCCCAGGGGTCTGCAAGCTGAGGGGCAGGTCCATGGCAGCAACAGAAAAGGACAAATAACGGTGGCGCGTTTTCTGTGTTCTTGTAAAGACACACAGTTAAGAGATTTTTATAGAGAACCTCCTCAAATACCCATTTGAAAGGTGCTTTATCATCAGGGCTCTTCCCTGCTCTGGGAGAAGATGTATAAGAGAAGAAATGGCTTTGTCCCCTTCTGGAATGCCCTGGGTGCTCTGGCTGGCCCCCTGCAGCCCCCGTGCGCCCCCCAACCCCACTGCCCGCCTACAGTCCCCAAGGCCCCCCATTGCCCCCCGCTGCCCCCCCACAGTCCCCAAGGCCCCCCATTGCCCCCCGCCGCCCCGCCGCAGCCCCCTCGGCCCCCCGCAGCCCCCTCAGCCCTCTGCCGCCCCCTCGGCCCCCCGCCCCCCCCCCCCTCCCCACCGCAGCCCCCTCGGCCCCCCCTTGCCCCCCACTGCTCCCCCCCAGGCCCCCCGGCCCCCCATCCCCCACTGCTCCCCCGCAGCCCCCTCGGCCCCCCATTGCCCCCCACTGCTCCCCCGCAGCCCCCTCGGCCCCCCGCAGCCCCTGAGCCCGGCAGACCCGGCGTGCTGCTCACCGTGGCGTTCTCCGACAGGAACCACTCGGGGACGGGGATGTGGTGGTTGGGCGCGGGCCTCGGGCCGCGCTGCCGGGCCTCGGCCTCCCAGAGCAGCGAGTTCAAGTCGGGGAAGTTGTTGTTGATGTCAATGCCATCGTGGGTCCAGCGCCCCAGGGACCAGCCGCCCAGCTCCGAGCCCTGGGGACATGCAGAGGAGGGGCTGCGGATGTGGGCGCGCTGACACCGGGCGCCTCCCCCGCCCCACCCGGCCTGTCTCTGAGCCGAAGGCCACACCCAAAGGGACCATCGAAACCCCTGCAGACATCTGGGTGCCCAGCCACTCCTGGGGTGACTCCGCCCAGAGCCCCGCCCTTCGCCCCTGAGGCTGCTGGCGGGAGGAGACTGAGGCTAATGGATCCAAAAGCCCAGCGGCCCTGGCCGGTGCCTCAGTGCTCGGAGCACTCCTTCTCCCACAACCTCCATGTTGTGGGTTCGATTCCCCGTCAGGGCACACACCTAGGTTGTGAGTTTGACCCCTGGTTGGGGCACAAGGGAGGCAACCGATTGGTATTTCTCTCTCACATCAATGTCTCTCTCTCCCTCTCCCTCTCTCTAAAATTTAAAAAAGTGAAATTGAATGAATGAATGAATGAAAATAGAAGCCTGTGATTGCAAACTCAACAGCCTCGCTGTCCGGCCCACAAACAAACCCGTTTGTACCAATAAACAACCATCTGCCATCACTGAGCCTGCTGCGGGGCCCGCTCGGGGTCGCCGAAACCCTCTCTCCAGCCCTCATGGCCTTGCGGTGCCCCCTCAGGAAGCTACTGGCGGGGGTTCTACTTGTCTGTTCTGTTGGGGTTTTCTTAGAGAGGGAGGGAGAGGGGGGCGGGAGGGAGGGGAGAGAGAGAAGCAGCGAACGCTGTTCCCTCACTCATGCGTTCATTGCTGATTCTGTGTGTGCCCTGACCCCCTGACCCCCTGACCCCTGACTGCGTGGGTCATGTGACCTTGGCGGGGCTCTGGGCCCCGGGGGGACTTGAACTCGGGCTGAGTGCCCCGTGCAGCCAGGGCCATGGCCAGCGAGGCGGTCGGGGCGGGCGGGCGGTTGGGGCGGGCGGGTGGGCGGGGCGGGCGGCCTACCCCCTCGGAGGCCTCCTCGTAGCCGTCGGGGTTGAGGGAGGGCAGGATGTGGATGCGGGTCTCCTCCACCAGGCGGACGATGCGGGCGTTGCCGGCCAGGTACTCCTGGCACAGGAACTGCACCAGCAGCAGCAGCAGCTCGCGGCCCAGCACCTCGTTGCCGTGGGCGCCCGCCATGTAGTGGAACTCCGGCTCCCCTGGGCCGGGGGGGGGGGGGGGGGGGGACACAGGCCCGTCAGCGCTGGGCAAAGCCCCCCACGTGGCCCAGGGAGCCCCGCTGGCGGCCACTGCGCCTCGGCCTGCTGGCCTCTCATTCTTCTAAACGTGTTTTTATCGGATTCAGAGAGAATTGGAGAGGGGGAGAGAGAGAAACATGGACCAGAGAGAAACATCATGGATCAGCTGCCTCCGGCACGCCCCCTACTAGGGATGGAGCCCACAACCCGGGCCTGTGTCCTGAGCGGGAATCGAACCCTGACCTCCTGGTTCACAGGTCCATGCTGAACCCCTGAGCCACGCCGGCCGGCAGCCTCGCTCTTTCACACCAGGCGGTCGGCAAACAGTCCAAAGAGCCAAATATAACAGCACAACGACTGAAGTTTCCTTTGAGAGCCACATTTTTTTAAAAAACTTCTTCTAACACCACTTCTTCAAAATAGACTCGAGCCATGGTTTGCCGACCACTGTTTCACATCAACCTGCAAAATGCTATCGGTGCAGGTCTGTGTTCCCGGACGGGTACCTCGGAGATGAGGGGAGAAACCCCAGCTGCTCTCGGCCACGGGCGCTCGGGGGGCTCCGTGTGGAAGAACAGATACAAGAACACCGGTCCCGGGTTTGAAACGACCGATTTTACCGGAGCCGCAGCCCCTGCTTTTCTCCGCGGGGAGACCCCTTGCAGGAGGACACCCTGCACCTCTCACAGGGGTGCACCCTGTGGGGGGGGGTGGGGAGGCTCACCGACTTCGTGCTCGCCGGGCCGGTCGGAGACCTCCACGGCGTACAGCTTCAGGCCCCGCTGGCTCTTGCCGATGTTGTAGACCCGGGTGATGTTGGGGCACATCTCGCTCACCACCTTCATCAGCTGGAAGAGGAGACGGCCAGGGCCTCAGCCAGGACCTGCGCGCAGAGGGCCCAGCAGACAGCCCCCGCTCCCCCCAGGACCGCAGGCCTCAGCCAGGACCTGAGCACGGAGGGGCCCCAGCAGACAGCCCCCTGCCCTCCCCCCGCCCACGGCCCCAGGCCACCCTCAACACCCCGAGCTGTCCTGGGCCCCTCGGCCCGGCCCCCAGCACCGCCAGCTGCTCTCCACACCACCACCACCCCACCCCCCCGACCCCCCAGCTCCCCGTGCAGACCCTCCCGACACTCAGACTCGGCACAGGGGCCTCCCGGACACTCAGGCAGCCTCCCTCCCAGCCCCGCCAACCGCTCCAGACACAGGCTCTTGGCCCGACCTCCATGCCCCTGCTCCAGCCGCCTCCCCGCCCAGAGCAACCTGCCCGCCTCTGCTGCCCCAGCCCGGCCAGGCCGGAGGACGGCGCCCCATCGCCAGCGACGCCCACGCCACCCAGGTCCCCCCGTCCCCCCAGGTGTCCCTGACGGCCTCACAGGTGCACCTGGACCTAGTCCGTGCCACTAGGAGGCTGTGACAGTGAGTCTCGGCCTCATGGTCCCACACGCAGGAGACACACGTAGGCCCAGGGGACGGAGCGGTTCTGAAGCGGACCGTGCTGTGGAGCTGCCGGCTCTCGGGAGCCATTTGCTCCCTCTGAGACCAGCGTCTGTGCGCCGTCCTCCGGGGCTCCCCTCCCCGTCCAACAAGGGCCGGTAGGACAGCGCCTCAGGAAGTCACTCCCGGGAAGCGCCTCGTGCCTGTGGGACTCCCCCCCAGGCACTCCCCCCCGGGCTTCCCCCCCACTACCCCGGGCGGCAGGCCTACTTCCTCCTCTCTCCCTCCTGCGGCTCCTCGTTTTCGTTTGTTTTGTTTTAATGTTTTTACTGATCTCAGAGAGGAAGGGAGAGGGAGGAGAGATAGAAACACCAATGATGAGCAAGAATCATGGATCGGCTGCCTCCTGCATGCCCCACACTGAGGATGGAGCCCACAACCCGGGCCTGTGCCCTGACCGGGAATCGAACTCAGCCCCTGAGCCACATGGGTCTGGCCATCCCATCTCTCTCTCTCCTCTCTCAATATATTTTATTGATTTTTTTTACAGAGAGGAAGAGAGAGGGATAGAGAGTTAGAAACGTCGATGAGAGAGAATCATCAATCAGCTGCCTCTTGCACACTCCCCACTGGGGCTGTGCCTGCAACCAAGGTACATGCCCTTGACGGGAATCAAACCTGGGACCTTTCAGTCCGCAGGCTGATGCTCTATCCACTGAGCCACGCGGTCGGGCCGTCCCCATCTTCTCTCGGGTGAGCAGAAGATTTAGAGACGTCGCCTCCGCCTGGCGCGGGAACGCACGTGAAAGGCGTGCGGACGGATTGCCTCTGACACTAACAGCGCCGAGCTGGACTCGTTAGTTCCCGGCGCGGGAGGCGTCCAGGATGCCCAGGGAGGGAGCTGCGCTGACACACCCCGGGCCGTCCAGGGGTGGGGTCGGGGCCCGTGCACCCCGAGTGCAGAGCGGGTGACTCACAGCCTCGCGCCCAAGCACAGGACAGTGATTTCCGGACAGCGCGGCCGGGACAGTCCCCGCAGCACATCTGCCTCCGAGTCGTGCCGACAGGATTGTGTCCCCGTGAAAGGCCGAGGGGGGACCGGGCTGGTGGGTGCCTCGGGGAGCCCCTAGCCCTCGGCCTCAGCCTCATTGCTCCTCCGCAGGAAGGCCCCTGAGCCTGCGCCCTCCTCCCGCCAGGAGCCCTGCTCGGAGCCAGGCGAGCGTGGCCTGGTGGGTGCTGGCCCTGTAAGTGTACTCATGAGGGCACGGCCCCGGCTTCTCTGCTCCGCGTCTTCACGCCGATCCTTCGATCTGAGGTTTCTCGTCGGCCTCACCTGGCGCAGCTCCTTGTGGCTGTGGTGCCGGAAGTCCAGGTCATCCGTGGTGGTCATCTCGTTGCGCCGGTGGTAGTAGTTGTTGGGATCTAGGGAGAGGACGCGGCTGAGTGCACGGGTGTCCCCTGGTACCTGTGGGGGCTCTGCCGGACGCCTGTCACAGCCCCTCCTCAGGATTCCCACAGAGGGGAGAGAAGCTTTCTAGAAGCTTCGTCAGTCAGAATTAGTGACGGAGAGCGTGGGCCGGGAGCCAGGACGCCTGGGCTCAGAGCTCTGCTCTTCTGGGTGCGGGCTGTGTGACCCGGACACACACAGAGGGTATTGCCTTGGCTTCTCTGCCCACAGACAGAAACATGCTGGTACCTCCCTCCGTGGTTTCTTGTGGTCTGAGCTGGCATGAGCTGTGTGCCTAGCACACTGTCAGCACTGGATGGATAGATGGATGGATGGATGGATGGATGGACGGACTGACAGATCAATGGGTGGATGGGTGGATGGATGGATGGGTGGGTGGGTGGGTGGATGGATGGACGGATGGATGGATGAGTGGGTGGATGGTGGGTGGATGGATGAATGGATGGATGGGTTTGTGGGTGGATGAATGGATGCATGGATGGGTGGATGGATGGATAAACGGACGGGTGGATGGATAGATGGATGGACGGACAGACCAACAAACCGACAGATGGATGGATGGATGAATGGATGGATGGATGGGTGGATTGATGGGTTTGTGGGTGATGGTGGATGGATGGATGGATGGATGGACGGATGGACAGGTGGGTGGATGGATGGATGGATAGTAGATAGAAGGATGAGTGGATGGGTAGATGGATGGATGGGTAGATGGGTGGATGGGTAGATGGATGGGTGGATGGATGGGTTGGTGGATGGGTGGATGGATGGGTGGATGGATGGGTGGTTGGATGGACAGATGGGAGAATGAGTCAATGGATGAATGCCACACTGCATGCAGAAATGGAATCTTTGCAAGTGTGGTGGACACACTCAGTTGCTTACCCGGCATTCATCCACTGCCACCCTTCCTAACAGAAGCCTGTGCCACGTGGGGACCCCCATTCTCTCCCTCAGAAACTGGCCTCACACCCCCAGTGCTCGGGGCCCACGGGATGGTCTGAGCCGATAGGACCATCACCTCCCGCGCCATCCTCACGGTGCAGGTTGAAGGGAGGACCTCAGTGTCACCGCGGAGGAGTGAGTGCGACTCTCCAGGACACAGGCCAGAGAGCACCCAAACACCAACGCTGGAGCCCAGTTTCCCCGGGCTTCCGGTCACAGGAGGAAGGACCCCTCACCCACTAAGCGAGTGGGAGCTGGGGAGCTGGTGTTGGGGTGGAAGCGCCCCGATAGCATGGTCAGGGGGTGTTAACAGTGGTCGCCTCTGGGGACTGGGATTTGGGGTCTGCAGAGGCCTGTCTGCTCCCCTCCGTATGAATGGCCTTCCTGGCTCTCTCCTGCCTGTAATCGCGTAGCCTGTATTGCTTCTGTAATTACAGACACACACACACTTAGAGGAAAGGCGAGGTCGGAGGAGTGAGGAGGAGAGAAGGAGGAATTGCTTGGTTTTTTCAGAGAGAGGAGGGGCAAGGAGGAGAGAGAGGACAGCAATGTGAGAGAATCATGGATGGGCTGCCTCCAGCACACCCCCTTCTGGGGATTGAGTGGATGCAATTCCAGCCTGGAGAATTTCAGAGAGGAAGGGAGAGGGGGAGAGAGAGAGAGAAACATCACTGATGAGCGAGAGAGATGGGTCAGCTGCCTCACATGCCCCCACTGGGGATGGAGCCCACAGCCCGGGCTATGCCCTGACCGGGAATCGAACCAGTTCATAGGTCGATGCTCGCCCCCTGAGCCACACCGGCCCGGCCCGGTCTATCTGCTTCCCCTCCGGGCACCTGCGGGGCGGGGCACGCTCACCGGGCAGCGGGCAGCCGAGGACCTCCAGCCGCAGGCAGACGCTGCCGTCCGGGAACCAGGACTGCGGGTTCACGCGCAGGTAGCGGGCCACCATGGGCACCGGCAGCTCGTTGAGGACGGGCACCTCCTTCTCGCTGTTCCCCTCGAACACCTGCTCACACACAGGGGCGGGCGCTGTCAGCGCCTGCGTGTGGGGGTGACGGACTCGCTCCCTCACCGGCCTCACTGGGGACCCCCACACCGTGCTGGCGTGGAGGGGGGATGGCAGGGGGGCACCGACCAGCCTGGGCCCTGCCCTGGGGGGATGGGACGGCAGAAACGGTGAGGCCACGGCAGAGGGAGCTCCCCTGGCGTCAGGGCACGTGGTGTGAGGGCCCCGCACGGCCCGCAGGCAGAGCGCGTGCGGCTGAGGGAAGGGCGGGCTCCGAGCAGCGGCCGTGGTGGCCGCGGGGCTGAGACGGCGCAGAGGGGGGACCGCGGAGTCTCAGACACAGGAGTGCGATGGGGCGAGAAGGGGGCGCAGTCCGGCCGAGCAGGACCGGGCGCCAGGCCAGGAGCGAGCGGCCGAGGAAGAGGGGACGTGGTCAGACTGGCCGCCCGGGAGCCCATCCTGGGGCCGAGAGATCGCGGCCATTCAAGCACGTCAGGATCGGTCACAGTGAATGAACACCTTGGGGGGCGATGCCTAGGGCCCCCCACTTCCAAGCTGACCTGGGAGCGGGAAGACTAAGCCCTGCAGGAGCCCTGACCGAGGGCCACTCAGTAATGTGCTTCCCGGCCTGGAGGGGGCGCCACCCACCAGATCTGTGGGAGCCCTGAGCTGGCAGGAAAGTGCACACACAGGGCACACACAGGGCACACATGGGGCACACAACAGGCACACGCAGGGCATGCACAGGGCACACATGGGGCAAACACAAAGCACACATGCAGCACACGCAGGGCACACACAGTATACACACGGGGCACACACAGGGCACACACAGGGCACACACAGGGCACACACGGGGCACACACAGTGTACACACAGGGCACACACGGGGCACACACAGGGTACACACGGGGCACACACAGGGTACACACGGGGCACACGGGGCACACACAGTGTACACGCAGGGCACACACAGGGCACAAACGGGGCACACACAGGGCACACACGGGGCACACACAGGGCACACACGGGGCACACACAGGGCACACACGGGGCACACACAGTGTACACACAGGGCACACACGGGGCACACACAGGGTACACACGGGGCACACGGGGCACACACAGTGTACACGCAGGGCACACACAGGGCACACACGGGGCACACACAGTGTACACACAGGGCACACGCAGGGCACACACGGGGCACACACAGTGTACACACAGGGCACACACACCATTCTTGCAGAGCCCCCGGCGGGCACCGAGGGCACCAGGAGGAGACTCACCATGTCCCCTGACTCGTTCTTCACCGTGACCCACGCATGGCTGTCGTTGCTCACCATGACCTTGTAGGAGGTCACCCAGTCACTCCTGAGAGGAAACAGGATGTCACTGGGGCGACACACCTTACTTATTTTAAACGTATATTGTTATTAATGTCAGAGAGGAAGGAGAGGGAGAGAGAATCATTGGTCAGCTTCCTCCTGCACACCCCACCAGGGGATCCGCCCCCAACCCGAGCCTGTGCCCCGACCAGGAATTGAACCGTGACTTCCTGGTTCCTGAGCCACGCCGGCCGGCCGGGGCGACTACGCACTCCCCGTGTCCTCTGCCAGCAGGAGGCAGCGGAGCAGAGCAGGGTGCCCTCCCGGGACCTGGGCCCGGTCCCCGACCCTCGGTGCCAGTTTATTCGGAGAACGTGGGGTCAGGAGTTCTGAACTTTCCCAAA
>CM072933.1:1067500-1132500 GCA_036971965.1 Nyctalus aviator
TCCCCGGCCCCGGGCGGCCGCCCCTCTGCCTCCTGCATGGGGATCTGACTCTCCCAGAGCCCTGAGCGTGGACTCTGTCCGTCCTGTGTGCTGGCCAGACACTGAGGCCATGTCCTCACGGTTCCCCTGCGCTGGAGCCGGCGTCAGAATTCCCTGCCTTCACAGCTGGACACTCCCCATGTGTGCCTGGACCAGGCCGGGATACTCCCCACGAGTCTGGGAGAGCCACACGGGTCCCAGGCGGTGCTGGGACCTGACCCCGACCCTCTGCTCCGCCAGCTCCTCCTCAGGCTGCTCAGCCACCAGTCAGCCAACTGCCACCACGGATCTGAGACGTAGCTCCTGCCGACCCTGCGTGGTGCTAACCGCACCCGTCACCCAGCCCGACCTGCGGGGTCCTGCTCCCCGTTCCGCTGGGTGAGGGGGTCCTAGGAGATGCACCTTCCCAGGGGCCCTGAGGCCACAGCACCCAACCTCCTGCCCATCCTCCGAGGTCCTTCCTGTCTAATGCCCCTGCCTGGCCCCTCCCGGCCCCACTGCCACTCACCTGCCCCTGCTGCCAGCCCTCCCTGCCCCGCCCCGCCCACACCGGGCCTCCGCCCACGGCCCAGTGCCCACACCCCGGCCTCCGCCCACACCCCAGCCTCTGCCCACGCCTGGCCTCCGCCCACACCGGGCCTCCCCCCACACCCGGGCCTCCGCCCACGCCCCGGCCTCCGCCCACGCCCCGGCCTCCGCCCACGCCCCGGCCTCTGCCCTCGCCCCGGCCTCCCCCCACACCTGGGCCTCTGCCCACGCCCGGCCTCCGCCCACGCTCAGTGCCCACTCACAGCCACAGCGAGTTCCTCCCCTGCGTGATGACGCCCGTGAACCGCGT
Source organism: Nyctalus aviator (assembly GCA_036971965.1). Lineage (NCBI taxonomy): Eukaryota > Metazoa > Chordata > Mammalia > Chiroptera > Vespertilionidae > Nyctalus > Nyctalus aviator. The sequence continues at coordinate 1,068,378 of CM072933.1, forward strand.
CAGCCGCCGCGCGTCCACCTCGATCCACTGGTGGGCGTCGTTCCGGCCGGCGCACCAGGCCCCGTCGTAGAAGTCGTTCTCGCTGACACCTGCCTGAGACACGGACGGCGGCTCTGCAGGGGCCGACGGCTCCCTCCCCGTGGACGCTGAAGCTGGAGCCGCCGCGGCCAGGGGCTGCGGACCAGGAGGCCACGGTCCGGTTCCCGTCAGGGGCGTGGACCTCGGTTGCGGGCTCAGCCCCAGTGGGGGGTGCAGGAGGCAGCTGGTCCATGTCTCTCCCCCATCGATGTTTCTAGCTCTCTCTCCCTCTCCCTTCCTCTCTGTAAAACATCAGTAAAGTATATTGCCATTTAAAAAGAATAAAAAAGAAAAGAGAAAGATTCCCATGTTGCCACCCCCACTCCACAGAAGCCCTAGGCTTTTCTCTGAAACAAAAAACTAAAAGAAAAGAAAACACCACCAACCAGAGGCCCCAGCGCAGAGCCCGGGCGGGGGTGTCAGCCCCCTGAACAGGGCGGTCCCGGTCCCCGCCCCCCAGGGCACAGCCGCCGGCCCAGGGGCAGGAAAGGGCTGGCGGAGAGAGGAGCCGGGGGCGGCTGGGACCGGGGGGCGGCCTGGGGCAGCCGTGCCGGGCGGAACGAACAGCACGCTCTCGCCGGGGGATCGCCAACAACAGGAAGCGAGACCGGCGCCGGAGACGCCAGAGCAGTTTTAGGGGAAGAAAAACATTAAAAACGATTTATCCGGCGCCGTGCCAAGCCGGCAGGTCCGAGCTCTGATTGTAGGAGCAGCTCGACGGGGACGGGAACGCTCATTTTCCAAACTGAACGCACGCGGCCGCGTTGTTCCCCTCCCCGCGGACAGCCACATTCCAGCCTCCTGGCACGAACGCCAGGCAGACCGCGCCGTGCGGCCTGAGGCAGAGGAAGCCTCTTAATGGGGCGAGCAGGACGGTTCGAGCTTCGGAAAGGAGACCACCCACCGTGGCCCCGCCGCCTCCTGTGCCAGAGACTGAGGGTGGCGCTCCCCACCACCCCACCCCCACCCCCCCACCCCCCGCCTCGAGCCGCGTGGCGGAGGCACTGGGTGCGGACGGCCCCGCGCGAAGCAGGTGGGGTGGGCGTGGGCGGAGCCTGAGAGAGTGAAGCTGCCCGCGCACTGCCCGCCAGGACACGGGGGCTCCCGGCTGGGCACGTGGGGGGGGAGGGCTCAGGGCAGAGGGACAGACAGGACGTCCCCACGCACGTGACCTTTGACACCAGCATAAACCCGGGTGCCACGTCTGTGGTCGACGGCCCGTCCTCCTGGGGCCTGTCTGCAGCCACGGGCACCGCCGTCCGCCAGGCTCTCACCTCACGGCGGTGCCTGGCGGCAGATGCGGTGGCGAGGGGACCGAGCGGCCAGCACAGCGCTGCCTCCTCACACCCGTCGACGGCCTTTAAATTGGGTTTGAAGTTCTGACGCCTCAGAGCTTCTCGCAGACAAAACCCCGTTCCCCGCCTCCACCCTACACGTATTCTGGGTCTGGGGGCGAGAGCCGGCCAGCCGGCATCACTGCCCCGGGGGCCGCAGCACCGCTCCGGGGCTCACCCCGCGTGCAGGGCACCCAGGGAGCGGACAGCCAGCCCCCCGGCCCACACGCTACCTCCTCCACCCACGGGCAGGTGCAAGGGTCTGCCCGGGCCTCGGGCAGGCCCCGGGAGGGCGGCCAGCACCGGGCGCTCTCCCTCCACCCGACCGTCCTCCCTGTGGGCAGCACATCCACAGACTGGCGCCCCGAGGTGCTCCCCGCCAGCCGAGGCCTCCCCGGGAGAAGGACAGAGGCAGCAGAAGTGCCGGGAAGCACCGTCCCTCCCTCCCCCGGCCTCTGGCCTCCGGCCCGGGCGGCCAGCAGGGCGGCGCGGCGAGCACCGGGAGGAGCAGCCCTCGGAGAGGACAGCGAGCCGGCTCGGGGGTCAGCAGCGTCCCCCCTGTGAGCGTTAGGGTCAGTGCGCCTTACTGTCACAGGCCCTCCCCAGGACATTCCTCCCACAGGTATTTTAGAGAGAGGGGGAGGGGGAGGTGAGGGGGGGGAGAGGGGAGGGGGCACATCGTCTGGTGGCCTCCTGCAGGTGCCCGACGAATGGTCCGGACGGACCTGCGACGGAGGAAGGTGCCCTTGGCCGGGAATCGAACCTGCGACCCTTCGGTCCGCAGGCTGACGCTCTAACGAGCCAAACCAGCCTCTGGCCTGGAGCAGGTGCCTGAGCCGGCCCGGCGAGCGGGTGCGGTCCGTGGCCAGAGGATAGGCGTGCACGGGACCCTCCCACGTGCGATCGGGTACCTGGACCCTCCCGCGGTACCTGGATGTTGAGCCGCCCGCGGTGGGCGCCCAGGCCGTAGCGCTTGGCAGTGGACGCGTGGAGCTGGAAGTCCGTGACTTTCAGGCTCTCCAGGCCGAGGGGCGGGCACCCTGCAGGGACACGGTCACCAGCTGGGACAGAGGCGGGAGGGCCGCTGGGGCTTTCTGAGCCGGCCACGTGCCCTTTCACTCTCCCGTCCCCGCGCCCGGGCTCCCCCTCATCGCCCCACCCCTCCGCATGCCAGCGTCCCAGGGTGAATCCTGGCGACACCAGGCCAGCCTCCCCTCCGGGCCACCTGCTCGGACACCCTCCCCGCGGCTGCCCCCCCCCCCCCGCCCGGGCTGAGGCTGCTCCGGCTAAGGTCCCCCCGTGTGGCTCACACTGGGTGCTGGGAGTGGGTCCCCTCCTGGAACCCGTGGGAATGCTTCTGCCTGGAGGCCCGGGACCCGAGCCCCAAAAGCCAGCAGCCCCAACTCAGCGTCCTTCCCTTCCCCAGATCCCCGGGTTCCCTTGGATGGACGAGGGGAGCAGCTTCCTGGGAGGGGGTGTCTGCAGGCCCCACGTGAATCGAAAGGCCGGTGTGGTCCTGGGAGGCGGGCGGGGCCGGCAGGGACTCAGGAGCTGGGACGCGGAGCAGTGACGGGACCCTAGAGCCCTGTGCCCCGGAGGAGAGCGAGGCCGGAAGGCCCCCCCCACGGGGCCTCAGGGAGCCTGCGGGGCACGGGGCGGAGGCGGTGCCAGGCTCGGTGGGCCTCCCCGGGCCTCGCTTACCCGCCCCGGCCTCCCCCGGGGCCACGGGGGCGCTGTGCTCGTCGCTGGCAGCCCTCTCCAAGCTCTTGGTTCTCACGCCTCTTCTGTTGCTATTTTTACCTAAAAAGAGAGAGAAACGTCTGCCTCCACGTGTGAGGGCCGTCCCAGGGGCGAGGGCTCCTCTTTTGCAGAGCAGCCGTCCCCACCTCTGTCCCCTCTCCATCCTCCCCCTCCCCATCCCCACCTCTGTCCCCTCCCCATCCTCCCCACCTCTCTCCCCTCTCCATCCTCCCCCTCCCCCTCCCCACCTCTGTCCCCTCTCCATCCTCACCTCTCTCCCCTCCCCACCTCTGTCCCCTCTCCATCCTCACCCTCCCCCTCCCCACCTCTATCCCCTCTCCCCACTCCCACCTCTGTCCCCTCCCCACTCTGCCCTCTCCCTACTCCCACCTCTGTCCCCTCCCCATCCTCACCCTCCCCATCCCCACCTCTGACCCCTCCCTATCCTCACCTCTATCCCCTCCCCATTCCCACCTCTGTCCCCTCCCCACTCTGCCCCCTCCCCACTCTGCCCTCTCCCTACTCCCACCTCAGGCCCCTCCCCATCCTCACCTCTGCCCCACCCCGAACCCAGCGATGCCCAGGACACTGAGGTGCTCCCGGAAGAGGAGAGGAAGCTGCAGGGTGGACCAGGAAGTGAGCCGCTAGCCCACAGCACACACAGCCACTCTGTCCAAGCCTGCACCTCGGGCCTCCGGACCCACAGGCTGACACCGTGTCCCTCTGACTGAGCGGAGCTGGAATGGGGCCTTCTGAGCCCAGAGCTGGCATTTCCCACCCCCACCTCCCCTACCCCCTCACCCCACACACAGGGCCACTTCCTCCCTCGCCCTCCAAGGCCCCGGCTGGACCAGACGGCTGTGGGCACGAAGCAGCCCCCTCAGGCCGGCAGCTCCTCACAAGGCTCCTCTGTCTCCTCGGGCTCCGGAGACGGGGGTGCTGCTCTCCTGCTGGCGGGCCTCTGGCCACAGACCAACCCATTGGGAAGGGAGGCTGGACCCTCGAGGGCGACACTCCGGAGAAGGAGCAGCCAGGGACACGTGCACCTGCGGGAGGGCCACATGGGGGCAGCAGTGCCGGAAGCCAGCTCCAGCGCGTCATAATTACAAGGGTTTGATCGAAAGGCTGATGGAACTTGGGGGCTCAACAAGGGCTGAGTCACATATGGAATCTCCTGTGGGAACCGCTGGAAGGCACTTCCCCCAAACCTGAATAGGATGATTGTTTGCTGCCAGACAGCTCAGGGCATCTCCATCTACATGTTATTGCCTCCTGTTGGCCAAACACTTGAACAGCTGTAGGCTATTCTCCAGTCTGTACGAAACCCTCCCCTTTGAAGTGTGTTATCTCCACCTTGCCTTAGGACAAATTGTGTTAATAAAAAGCAAGGGACCTGAGCCAAGAACTAAGAACTCAGAACTTTAGCTCCTTTACTGAAGCTCCTCTGACCCCCAATGCCTTTCAAAACTATCTTTCCTCTCTGGACTCTTAGTTAATCTATGCACAGCCTTTCTCCAGATCGCTGCACCCTTCTTAATGCTGGGACAGGAACCCCAGCAAGCAACCCCCACAGCGCTGCACCCTGTGCTGGGTAGCGTCACCACACATGTGTGACAACAGCTGGTCTGTTTGTGGGTCTGGTTTTGCTTGTGCTGTCTCCAGAATCTGGTAGATCATTGGCTGTGATGAGGGAATGAATGGATGAACAAATGAGTCATGGGTGACCAAACAGACAAACACGAGAGGAGGGCAGCTCTGCGGAGAGAGACCCCGTGGGAACTTCCTGCGGCAAACTGAGATGCCAGGAGCGGCCAGCGGGCCGTGCCAATTAATGAAATCATTTCCGACGGTTCCTCTGTCACCCAAGGGGAAAACGTGCTTCGCGAGGAGAACACAGACCCTCACTGGCCCAGCTGAGGGCCACCCCTCTCGGCCCCCTTCTCGGGGGATGCCGCGGGGATGGCTCCCATCTTTCCGAGAACTGAAGAGGCGCCACATGAGTGCCCCCTGGCGGAGGGAGTCCATCCTGGCGCCCGGAGAGGCGGGGAGAGGCTGGGCCCTGCCTTTGGGGCCAGGTCTGCAGGTGGAAATGTCACGGTCAGTGGCCTCCAGAGGCAGCCTCTTCCGAAGGGGCTGTAAGACCTCGATGGTTGGGCAAAACTGGAGCCATGACACCTGCGAACGTGGACCCTGATTGGGCGCAGAGACGGGGCGGGGCAGGGCTCACAAACTCCGTGAGGGACTGCGGGGCTCTGGGAGAAGGTGGGTGTTCCCTGCCTCCTCCTCTCTGCAGGGGCCTCCAGGGGACGTAGGAGGGGGAGTGCAGAGCTCAGCCCTGCCACACCCTCAGCCTCACTCTCCCACGCGCGGTCCGAATCCAGGACCCAAACACACCTGCCCGGCTCTGGGGATTGAAGGGAGGTCCCAATGTGGGCAATGTGCTACCACCCTGAGAGCCTGCCTCCCGGGGCCAACGCTGGGGACCAAGGGCAGAGACAGCAGGCAGGGCCCAGCCGCTCTCTCGAAGCTCCAGGTGCTGCCCCTGCCCGAGCAATTGAATCCTCAGAGACCCCTCACCACTCCATGGCCCGCCCCTCCTCGGTGAGCAGGAAACACAGGACCCGCCTGTCACCGGATGGCAGTCACATGCCCCACAGCCAGGGCTCCGGGCGGAGCCTGCCTCGCCACCCGAGTAAGACAGCTTCCGGGGGCTCAGGTGGAGCCTCGACACATGAACCAGGAGGTCACGGCTGGGCTCCTGGACAGGACACAGGCCTGGGTTATGGGCTCCACCCCCAATGCTGGGCAGGAGGCAGCCAGTCAAGGATTCCCTCTCGTCATTGATGTTTCTCTCTCTCTCTCTCCCTCTCCCTTCCTCTCTGAAACCAATAAGAATATATTTTAAAAGGCAGCTTCCGTCTGGTCATCACGAATATGATGATGGAGCCCCTCCCGCCACAGAGCGCCATTCCAGCTGCTGAAAAGCCAGCAGACAGCATGTGGCGAGTGACTCACACTCATGAGGCACTTTCACAGAGACGATAGCATCCCATCTGGGCAAGTGCCGCTGAGGGCGGGCTGACCCTGAACACAGAGTCGCAGGTGGGGACACTGAGGCTCGGGCGAGGGACCCGCCCCGGGGCACCCCCAGAGCCGGCGGAGTTGGAGGCTGACTCCCCGCGAGGTCCAGCCCGGCAGGAAAGGCAGCACATCCGTCCGAAGGAGAGAAGAGAGCGGAGTGGGGGGAGCCGGAGCCGGATTAAATCAACATCTCCATCTGGGCTGCGTGACAGAGCCGAATTCCTTAGAAGTAGCAGAATGGCGCTGCCAGGCCGGCCGTGCCTATTCTGGGTTTATGAGAAAGCTTTTCTCTCTATACAAGGAGCTTCCAGTAGCAAACCCCAGAAACTGACAAATTCTTCGCTGCCTCTTTGCATTTCCCCAGGAAATTCCAGCCCCACGGCATCCGCACTCCCGCTGGCGAAGGGCTCAGCCCCAGCCCACAGCTCCTGGAACCACACAGGAAGGAGGCCTCCCCAGGGGGGCTCTCAGGGGCGTCCAGAGATGCAGGATACCCAGACAGACGACGCCGATAGCTTCCTGGGATCCTGCCACCATGCACGTCTGCAGAGAACCTCACACGTGAGAGCCAGGAGGGGGACCGTGAAAATCCTAAGCAATGGTGGCTGCAAACCCGAGCTCCAGGGGGTGTTAGCAAAAGGGCCCCAATGGGGAGGGAGCAGCCTGTGTCCTTATCCAGGCCTGAGACTAAGCTCCCTGGAAACAGGTCTCCCTGGGGATCCGGTGATTCCTGAAAGGAGCTGAGTGGTTGAATGAGGTACTTGCTGCTGTTACTCAGTTACCTGCATGGTCTGGAGTGGAGATGGAGATTCCACTGCAATTTTCTAAGCCTTTCATGAGGGCTACACCAAAATCAACCAGCCAATCAGCCAATCAACCAACCAATCAACCAATCAACCAGCCAACTAACCAACCAATTAATCAACCAACCAACCAACTAATCAACTAACCAACCAACTAGTCAACCAATTAAATAGCTAATCAACCAACAAACCATCCAATCAACCAATCAACCAACCAACCAACCAATTAATTAACCAATCAGCCAATCAGCCAATCAACCAAACCACCAATCAACCAATCAGCCAAACAACCAACCAACCAATCAACCAAACAATCAAACAACTAATCAGCTAATCAACCAACCAACCAAACAACCAACCAAACAACCAACCACCCAAAAGCCCTCCCAGCCCTCCTCCTCTGTCCTCCCATCAGCCTCTGCTCCTCTGGGCGAGCGTCCGTGAGGAAGGCGCGGTCTCCATCAGGGGCCCAGCGCACCGGCCTCCGTGCAGCCGCAGCCACCTTTCTAACTGGCAGCTAAGGAGCCCGTTAGAGAAAGACCCTCCCTCACCGAAGCCGGTTTGGCTCAGTGGTAGAGCGTTGCTCTGCGGACTGGAAGGTCCCAGGTTCAATTCCGGTCAAGGGCATGTACATTGGTCGCGGGCACATCCCCGGTAGGGGGTGTGCAGGAGGCAGCTGGTTGATGTTTCTCTCCCATCGACGTGTCTAGCTCTCTCTCTCCCTTGCTCTCTGTAAAAAATCAATAAAATAAATTAAAAAGAAAGACCCTCCCCCTCGCAGCGGGCGGGGATGTGCCCAGGACTGTGTGGGCACCGCTGGCCCTTGCCTGTCTCAGTTTGGGTTCGGCCGGGAACAGCCTGAGACCAGGCCTCAGAGCTGGAGCGTCTCTGGGAGGGGAGTCCACGCAGTGAAGGAACAGAGACGTGGAGGAGGAAACACCTGTGACGCAGGCTGCGCAGAGCACGGCCCCTGGGGCTCCGGCTGGCTGGGGACCCTGGGGTCTGACGTGCCTCCGAACGGCCCTCCAAAGCCGGAGAGGCTGCTGGCGACCCCCCTCCCCCGACCTCCCGCCACCCGGGCAGCGTGCTTCTCATCATCCCGTGTCACAGGGAGCAGCCCGAGGCCGGGAGAAGCCACATGTGCCCGAGGAGATGGAGCAACAGTGAAATGCCAGCTCTCTCTGGATCCTGAACATTTATGCCAAATACCCACTCGTGTCCCACAAGGATGGGCTGTTCCATAAAAAATCTGTGACAGGAGCTTCGGAAATGAACCTTGAGGGTAACGTGGCACTCCCACCACCCCCTGTGCCCCCTGGGGCTGGATGCCAGGCAGCGGGGCCATCAGCCCTTGGGGTGGCCATTCACAGACAGCCCCGGTTCCTGGGGTTCAGGACCTCAGGGGGTCTGAAAGGCCTCAGAGGGCAGAGCCATTGTGGGAACTCCCAGCCTGCGAGCGAGACCTCAAAACGCAGGCTCCAGCCGGGCTGCCACCGCCGGCACCGAGGGCATCGCCCGCCGTGAGGCCTGGCCGTGGGCAGGCTCCGGCACGTGGCAGCACCGCCTCCAGGCCGCTCCCCAGCACGAGTGCTCCCTCCTCCCGGCACGAGTGCTCCCTCCTCCCGGCACGAGTGCTCCCTCCTCCCGGCACGAGTGCTCCCTCCTCTCGGCACCAGCCTGGCCTCCGGCCGCGGCCAGCGGGGGGCCGCCAGCGGGAGCCGTTGACTTTGGAGAAAGCTGTGGAAAGAGGTGCTGCCCTGAAAGCTATTTGCTGATGTGTGAGAACCAACCGCTTCTTGTTTTTTCTGTAAAATATCCTTTCCCTGGAATTTCGTAGGGAGTTTATCAGGTCAAACCACTCTGGGTTTAACTCTGCAAGTGAGCGCATAATATCATGGTATAAGATCTCTTGCCCTAGCTGGTTTGGCTCCGTGGACAGAGTGTCAGCCTTCGGACTAAAGGGTCCTGGGTTCGATTCTGGCCGAGGGCACGTGCCTGGGTTGCAGACTTGATCCCCAGTAGGGGGCGTACAGGAGGCAGCTGATCAATGATTCTCTCATCATTGGTGTTTCTATCTCTCCCTCTCCCTTCCTCTCTGACATCAATAAAAACACGTATTTTTTAAAAGATCCCTTGTCCTCACTTACGTGTGCTGAAAGCACTGTGATTGCTGCTAAGAGTCACAGAAATCGTTACATACGTCCTCCTAACACTTGCCTTCACTGCAAACACACATACTCACACACACACTCACACACACACCTTCATACACACACTCACACATACACACACATTCACACACACACTCACACATACATTCACACACTCACTTATATACACTCATACACACACTCACACACACACACACACTCACACTCGCACACGTGGCCCGAAATGCCGATCCTGCCGAGGAGAGGAACCCACACTGTGGTCCTCAAAGGCCTGTCACTGGGAGGCTGGGTGGCAGGACACAGGACCGCCCGGCGCTGGCTTCTGCAGTTTCCACTGAGTCTGTAATAACTTCAGAACGAGAGGCCCGATGCTCGAAATCCATGCAAGAGCAGGCCTCCCCTCCCCCGGCTGCCGGCACGGCTTCCCTCTGGCACCCAATCCCGGGCTTCCCTCCCAGCCCAGCTTTGTCCGGAAGGATGTCCGGAAGGACACCCGTCTAATTAGATATTACACTTTTATCATTCCAGATAAAAACTTAACAGTTTTAAAGGTTCAGGGCCACTCCGTCCAGCAGAGCTCTGCCTGTCTGGGACCAGCCACTCCTGCAGAGCGGCAGTGCTCCCGTCCCCTGAGGGCCCGGCCCAGGGCCCACTGCACTCGGCTGTGGGCCGAGAACCGGCCACGGTCGGCGCTGAGACACACAGTCACCCGGGGCCGGCCACTGAGCCGGCCTTTCTGTGACAAGAGACCCAACTCCCTGCCGCTCAGAACAGTTGCCTGCCTCCTCCCCTCGGAAGACGAGGCCTCCGGGAAGACACCATCATCGGCAAAGACATGCTTGGCCGGCATCTGTTAGGTCCAGAGGCCTCACCCCCTCGCTCAGCGGGACCTGGCCTCTCCCGCCTCAGAGCCAGAGAGCAGCTGAGACGGGCCGGCGCCTCCCGCCAGCAAAGCTGCGGCCTGAGGTTCCCCTCACACACCCGGCGTGTTCCTGTCCCTCCTAAGCCAGAGCCCGGCCGCGTTCCTGTCCCTCCTAAGCCAGCGCCCGGTAAGGTGTGGTGACACGGGCTTTTGGCACGGTGTGTGCCGACACGGCGCTCCTCCTGCATCAGGAGCAGCGCAGACCTCCACCGCCACTCCGGGGGGAACAGGACTCGGTCAGCACCCCGACCGCAAAAGCGGCCAGGGCTCCCGAACCCAGGCCAGGTCACTCCTTTCTAACATGCTTCTTCTGATTTCACAGAGAGGAAGGGAGAAGGAGAGAGACAGAAACATTCCTGATGACAGAGAACCATGGATGGGCCGCCTCCTGCACGCCCCCTACTGGGGATGTGCCTACCACCCGGGCCTGTGCCCTGACCGGGAATCGAACCCTGACCTCTTGGTTCATGGGTCAATGCTCAACCCCTGAGCCGTGCCAGCCGGGCATGAGCCATTCTTAACCCAGTCTCCCCACTTGGGGTCCAGGTGAAGGACTGTCCTGGCAAAGGCACCCCAGCAGGACAGGAGCTGGAAGCCTGTGGTGTATGTCACCCATTGCTTGTCATAGTTGAGGTGCCCCACAAAGCCCCTCACAGCCCATTAGAGACACGGCGGCCGGGGACAGCCCCCGGGAGGCCCCGAGCTGAGGGTCTGAGCCGAGCCTGAGGTTTCCAGTTTGGGGATCCGTCCCTCAGCACGTCTGCACCCCGAGCTGAGTGGGGTCCTGGGACAGACCTGCAGAGCAAATGAAGGACAGCACACGCTGGGAGGTTTGTGGAGAAGCTTCTAGAACCATCAGCAGAGTGAGGTGTGGTGACGAGGAGGCTGGGAGGACAGGAAGCTGAGGCCCAGACCTGGTGCTCCGAGCTGTCCTCAGACTCCGGCCCCTCCCCAGTAAACACCAGACAACATGCGTGTCTTCCCTGAAGCAACATAAACACACGCAGATGGGATGCAGATGCCAGGACACAAAGAGGCCTTGTGCTGGGACACGGATCTCCAAGCGCCTGCTCCGAGCGGGGCCGGCGGGGCCGCCTCCCGTCTTAAGTCACAGGACACCCGCTCGCGGCCACGGAGGGTTCCCCGAGACACTTACCACCACCCACCACCACCCAGCTCCGGGCCCGGCGGCTCCTGCAGCTATGAGTGTCTCCCACGCCCGCTCCTCAGCCCAGGCTCGTCCGGCAGCAAACACTGGGAATTCCGACGGCTCCGGCGGGGCGACCCACTCCCTGCCCTGCCCGCTGCTGCCCGGAGGGCCGGAAGGAGGCCGGGGCGGCCCTGCCCCAGCACGTGCACGGGGGCTGCGGACACGGGTCCAGGGCCAGGAGCTGAGTCTCCACCTCCCCTCCCGGCCTCGCCAGACCTTCCGGAACAGTCTAACCAACCCCGGGGTCCCCCCTTCCCTGCGGGGCACGGAGGGCCCCCTGCCCATCGCCGAGGACGTGCCTGGACCCTGAGGACAGAGCCTGTGCCCTTGGACCCTGAGGACAGAGCCTGTGCCCTTGTTCCCAAACCCGGGCACCGGGGAGCGTGCGAGGCGGATGGAAGTCAGTCCCCGAGGCGGGCTGGAGGGTGGGGGCACCGGCGGGTGGAGAGGGGTGCAGGGAAGGCCCCGCACCCCAGGCTGCCCTCTCCGCGGGCACCAGGACCCCGCTGCCCCGGCTCCCAGCAGGGCCTCTGCCACCTTCAGCTGCTCTGAGGAGTGGGCCCCAGAGCAGGAGGTGGGGGCAGCTGAGAGGGGACATGGGCTCTCCCAGAGGCCACGGTGCCCAGACCCACCAGCCGCTCCCACCCAAATCAGAAACACCCTCAGAGAGCGCCCCGTGGCGGGAGGGGGGGGGGCGCGCAGAGGAGGGTGGTCAGCAGACCCACCCTCAGCCACTTCACTGCGGCCCCCCACTCCCCGGCAGCTGCCCAGCTGTCTGCTCCCCAGAGGGGGGCCCGGGACTGCAGGGGCCACGGGGTGCGTGGTGCAGGCTCTACAGAGGCTGGGGGTGCGTGGTGCAGGCTCTACAGAGGCTGGGGGTGGCAGGCAGGCGGCTCCGGGCCCTCCATCCCAGACGCAGGGGCCGGGGAGCCAGCCATCCTGTCCCTGCAGACTGGGCGCCCCTCCTCTCACCCCTCCCCCAGGAGACACCGGGCCATGGCTCCCTTCATCCCCCCCTTCCCCCCCCCCCCCCCCCCGCGCAGCACACTCCTCACCCTGAGGCGGGGGCTCTGGCTCCGGAGCCAGCTTCTCCCTCAGGGGCGTCTTCCTGGCCTTGGGCGCCCCCTTGGGGGGCCTGGGTGCGGGCGGGTGCGGCTCCTGCGCCTCCTCCTGGGTGCCCGCGGGCAGCGGCGGGGAGAAGGGCCCGGGCTGGGGCTCGGGCTCCCCGTGCACGTAGTAGGGCTCCTGGCTCCGGGTCTCCTGCACGGAGTGGCCGCCGGGGTCCTCCAGGGCCGCGCCCTGGGCCCCAGCCCCCGGCAGGGCCACCTCCAGGAGCGCCAGGGCCAGCGCCAGCGTGGCGGGCCCCCCGCCGGCCATGCCCGTGCCCCGGCCCCGGCAGGGAGGGCAGGGTCTGGGTGGCTGGGAGCGAGGGCGAGCGTGGGACTGCGCGGGGCAGGGGCGCCCGGCTCTGCAGCGCTCGGGGCTGGGAAGCTGCCGGCCGCCGGTGGCGCGTGTGACCGGCCCAGTGGGCCGGGCTGGGCCGGGCCGGGCCGGGCTGGGCTGGGCTGGGCTGGGCTGGGCAAGGGGCGGGCAGGGACCCGCCAGGCGCCCCGCCCTTCCCTCCCTTCCCCCTCCAGCTGCTGGGCTGGCCCTGGGAGGCAGGTAAGGGAGTGTCCCCATCCCAGCAACTGTCTCCACCCCCTCCTCCCTCCGCTCCAGGCACCGGCGGCCAGGCAGCTGCCCTGCTGGGCCAGGAAGGGGCTGGAGGGTTCGAGTTACAGGTTGGGGACCCGCCCTCACCGGAAAGCACGGTGGAGCTGGGCGGCCTGCTGGCAGCCAGACCTCCACCCCCCGCCCCCGGGGCCTGATCCCGGTCGGGAGCTGTAACGGAATTCCTGAGGCCCCAGGTCACCAGGGGTCAGAGGAGCACAGCGACCCTGGAGGGTCCCTCTCCCCCCTGAGGGACGGAGGGTGAGCATGGGGAGGGTCCGGGCCGCCAGGTGCCCACAGGCCCCGCATCCCCCCTACCCCCCGGCCCCCCACCCCTGTGCCAGGCAGGGAGGGCGGGCGCCGCCACCTTGGAGAAGGTGCCTCTGCCCCCACACCTTTGTGTGCGCCTTTCGGCGGGAAGTCGGCATTAAACCTTCATTTCCTGCCCGGGCTGAGGGATCCATCCCCAATGTGGGGCGCGCAGGAGGCAGCCAGTTTATGTTGATGTTTCTCCCTCTCTCATCCTCTCCCAGTAAAATCAATTAAAGAAATATTTTTAAAAATCAATCAATCAGCCGAAGGACTTGTATACATGCATATAAGTACACCAATGGACACAAAACTCTGGGGAGGGAGGGTATGTATGGGAGGCGGGGGGGAGTTAAAATATGTACACAGATAATTTTTTTAAATATATTTTATTGATTTTGTACAGAGAGGAAGGGAGAGAGATAGAGAGTTAGAAACATCGATGAGAGAGAGTCATCGATCAGTTGCCTCTTGCACACCCCCTACTGGGGATATGCCCGCAACCAAGGTACATGCCCTTGACCGGAATCGAACCCGGGTCTCTTCAGTCCCCAAGCCGACGCTCTATCCACTGAGCAAAACTGGTTTCAGCAACACAGATAATAATTTAATAAATAAAAAAATCAATCAATCAACTAAATAAACAGCCCCGCTGGGTGTAGTCGCGGAGCCCAATTTGGAAATGGAGGCGGCTCCTGGGGGGCACTCTGGGCCTGCTCCCTGGCGGGCATGCCCGTGGCCTCCCTGCCCACCTCCCGGACACTCGGTCGGTGTAGCTGATTCCTGTCTCACAGCCCACACCTGTGCGCGTCAGATCCCCGCACGCCTCCCGCCAATCGCTCCCGCCGTCACAGCCCCCAGGGCAGAGTCCCCTGCTGCCGTCTGACTCGGATCCAGAGAACATTCGGTGGAAACAGATGTTCAGACCACCCCTGTCACCGCGTGTCTCACGGCGAGCGCCCCACCTGCTCTTCCCCGCAGTGTCCCCGAGACGCTGACCCTCGGAGCCAACGAAGGTGGGACTGCTTTATTTTTTAAGATTGGTCACTTGAAAAACTAGCTGCTATGTTTTAAAAAATACACGCTCTGACAGCCGCTGCTAAAAATACAGCCTGGAGACGCATGCTCGTGGAGAGAGGTACGAAGTTGTTATGGCAACTGTGATCATAACGACGAAGCTGGCGGGTTTTCCGAGTCACCGGGCAAGGTGGCGTGTGCGTGCGGGGGAGGCCCTCCGCCCAGGCTGTCACCCTCACCCGGAGGCTTCGGCAGCTGCTCGGACCCGTGCTCCGCAGATAAGCCTGGGTCCCAGGCCCCGGGCCCGCCCCGAGCGCTCAGCTCCCTCCTCACAGGATGCTGTGACCTCCATCGGCTGTGATGTGCCTCCGGGTGGACCTGAGAGAGGGCTCGGGCTCCAGCTGTCCCATGTGTAAGCAAGAAGAAGCGGCTGTGAACACGGCTGAGAAATCAGACCCGCGGGACCGTGGGGAGCCGACCTCAGCATCCCCGGGGGGCCGCCCCCGCGCAGGACAGGCCCAGGAAGGACCACATCCCTCCGGGGCCCAGTGGACCACCGGCCGGAGCGGCCACGGCCCGAGCGGCCACGGCCGGAACGGCCACGGCCCGAGCGGCCACGGCCGGAACGGCCACGGCCGGAGCGGCCACGGCCGGAGCGGCCACCGAGCGGCCACGGCCGGAGCAGCCACGGCCCGAGCAGCCACGGCCGGAGCAGCCACGGCCGGAGCAGCCACAGCCGGAGCAGCCACGGCCGGAGCAGCCACGGCCGGAGCGGCCACGGCCCGAGCGGCCACGGCCCGAGCGGCCACGGCCGGAACGGCCACGGCCGGAGCGGCCACGGCCGGAGCGGCCACGGCCTGGAGTGGCAGTTGGGCAGCAGGTCTCCCGGAGACGCTCTGGATGGTTCACCAGGAAACTCACCAAACTGACAAAACAGCACAAGGCCCGTCCGACCCCGCTTCCCGCCGGGACCTGGGGAGGAGGGGAAGCGCCCTCGAGCCAGGGAAGGAAGGACCCTGTGCCAAACGGGACAGAGCGGCTCGTTTCGTCTCCGCCTCTGGCCCTCCCATGTCTGCACAGCCGATGGCACAGCCCCAGCCCCTCCCGCGCGCCGCCCCCCTCCGCCCACCTGCCCTGAAACCGGCTTCCCTGCCGTCCCCCCGGAGGCCACAGCCAAGCTCGGGCCTCCCCGCGCTCCCCGGCGTCGGTAGGAAATAAAGTCTCACCGCTCCACTCACCCTCATCCCACTGACGGGCGCACCTCACCCACCCCGGGGAGCACCCCTGCTGGCTGCCTCCGTCTGCTTCAATCCAGTGCCGTCTCCGTGCTGCAGGCCGGGAACGTGGGAGGAAGGGGCTCGTGGGCCGAGCGTGTGTTAACCTCGTCATTGCACCCTGGTGAAGCTCAGTTTCCTCGTCCGTCAAATGGGACAGTAATGCCTCCCTGCTCAGGAGAGATGGTTCACACCTGGGCACACACCCACACACACACTCACACACACACACTCACACACACTCACACATACACACTCACACACACACTCATACACACACACACTCATACACACACACACACACACAGACACACACTCTCTCTCACACACACACTCACACACACATACACACACTCACACACACACACTCACACACTCACATACACACTCACACACTCACGTACACACTCACACACACACTCACACACACACTCACACACACTCACACACACACTCACACACACACTCACACACACACTCACACATACACACTCACACACACACACTCACACACACACACACTCTCTCTCACACACACACACTCACACACACACTCACACACACATACACACACTCACACACACACACTCACACACTCACATACACACTCACACACTCACGTACACACTCACACACACACACACACACTCACACACACACTCACACACACTCACACACACACTCACACATACACACTCACACACACACACTCACACACAGACACACACACACGTACACACACACACTCAAACACTCACACACACACTCACACACTCACATACACACTCACACACATACTCACACACACTCACACATACACACATACACACACACTCACATACACACACACTCACACACACACTCACACACACACTCACACACTCACATACACACTCACACACACACTCACACACACTCACACATACACACGTACACACACACTCACATACACACTCACACACACACACCATGTCAGGGCTCGCTAAGCCGGGGCCCAGGGCTCCCCCTCCCGCCTCCAGCAGCCCCAGCCCCCGGGGATCTGCCAGGCCAGGCCTCCGCCCCCTCAGGTGCCAGCCTCCCTCCGCAGCCTCTGGGCACATGTGCCGAAGTCAGAATAAAGTTTAAATTAAACCCAGAGGCGCAGTGCTTTACACAAACCCCACCGCCAGCCGCTGCCCGGAACGCCGAGCCCGAACAATCACAGAGAGTACTGTGCTCTGCCCCCCGGGCCCTGACTTCTCCCCGCCTGGCCTGGCCCCACCGGCCCGGGGACCGTCAGAGAGAAAGAATCTGGGCAGGAAGCCTCTGACCTGGGCGCAGGCCATCCCGGCATCTTCCAGAAGGAGGGGCTCCCACACTGGAGGCCAGGCTGGTGCAGGGCAGCCCCCACGGACCGGGAGACTCCGGGACAGCGGCTGCCTGCCCTCAGCGCCTCCTCCGCTGTCACCAGCCCGGTTGATTTCCAGCTGCTGTTCTCTGCCTGTGGGTGCCCCCGGCGCCTGTGGGTGCCCACGCAGGACGCATGAGCCTGCCCTGCCAGCCGGGCGCAAGGATGCCCCCGCTGGGAGGTTCCTGGGGGAAGGAGAAGAGGAGGGGGAATGAGAGAAGGTGGGGGAGTAGGGGGTGGGGTGGATGAGAGAAGGTGGGAGGGTGAGGGAGGAGGGAGGAGGGAAGAGGGAGGAGGGAAGAGGGAGGAGTGAGGAGGGAGGGCCCGGGCAGGGGTAGGAAGGAGGCCCCCAGAGAGGACACCTTCTCAGCCTCTGCCCAGGCTGCTGCGCCCCCGAGGGGGAATGGCTGGGCGGGCCGGAGCCCAGTCTGTCCCGGACGGAAGGCAGTAAAAGCTCCCGGAGACTTTCAGGAACTCGGCCAATCCATTAAAATGAGCAGCGGTGGGGTGTCTGTCTCCCATCACATCCCACCGTGTCTCCATCAGCTCTGGGACAGGGGAGGGGCCCTGGGGCCTCCCGGTGGGGGGACCTGCCACCCGGAGGCCCGGAGAGGTTCCCCACCACACCTCCCACACCGAGATTCAGCCTCCGGGGGATGGCTTCGAGCCTTTTTTTTTTTTTTTTAATATATCTTTATTGACTTCAGAGAGGAAGGGAGGGAAACATCCATGATGAGAGAGAATCATTGACGCCTGTCTCTTGCAGGCCCCCACCGGGGATCCAGCCCGCACCCCAACCCGGGCCTGTGCCTGACAGGGAATCGAACCGGTGATCTCTTGATTTCTGGGTCAATTCCCAACTGTCGGGCTGGCCACAGATCTTCTCCTGGAAACAAAGGTGCCTCCGAGAGGGCCTCCGCTTCCCACAGGCCGCCAGGGGGGATTTAAAAACCCTCCGCTAGTTCTGTGTCTCTGGAGCACACAGAAGCTTCCAGCAGAGGGTGCTGTGGTTCCACTGGTCCGAGGGCTCCGCAGGGTCCACAGGACCTGCCCACGGGCCGGGTCTCTCCTCCGCGGCCACGCCCTCCGCGGCCACGCCCTCCGCGGCCACGCCCTCCGCGGCCACGCCCTCCGCGGCCACGCCCTCCGCGGCCACGCCCCCGGTAACAACCACGCCCCTAAGCCACGCCTTCAGTCACACACAGCCACGCCCCTAAGCCAAGCCCCCATAACCATGCCCTCTGTGGCCACGCCCCCGACCACAGCCACGCCCCAGCCACACCTGCAGCCACGCCCTCGGTGGCCACGCCCTCGGTGGCCACGCCCTCGGTGGCCACGCCCTCGGTGGCCACGCCCTCGGTGGCCACGCCCTCGGTGGCCACGCCCCGTGGTCACGTGCCCCGCCCCCGAGGCTGGCCCGCGGGGGCTCCGGGGGCTGCCCGGGAGGACGCGGCCGCTCCCGGCGGCCGGGCTGCAGGCGGCGCTCTCCGGGCTGCGGCCCGCTGGGCGGGAGGAGGAGCGGCGCTGGCAGAGGCGCCTTGAGGACCGGGGCCGTGAGATGAAGGCGCGGCGGGTGCTGCGCCGCCGGAGGCCACAGCTCCGAGGGCACAGACAGGAGCCACCGAAGTGCTGCCGGGCGGGTATGAAAGGCCAGTAGTTGCAGTTCCCACAGCAATCCGTTAGCGTCCCATCCGTACAGGAGACGGAGCGCCTGCTGCCTACAGCTCAGCAGGACCTTAGGAGACCACCGCCCACGGGGGGGCACGGCCCAGCGCCACGGTCACCCCCAGATCTGGCTTTCCCCGCCCCACAGGCCGGGCCAGCGGGGACACGGGGTTCCCCCCCTCTCCCCCCCCGCTGGCTCCTCCATGCAGGGCGGCCCTGCCGCACTCAGAGCCTCGATGCCAGCCTGGCAGCCGGCCGGCTGGCACGCACCCAGAGCTCGTTAAGGGTGGAAATCATTAGAAAGACGCGCACGCTCATTACTCTGGTTTTCCAGTGAATCAGAGACCATCTCTGCCGGCCTTGGCTAAAGCTGCAAAACACATCGGCATGTCCATTGCCACTAGTGCAGAGAGAGTGGCTCCCACAAGGATCCCCGTGATGGCACAGCCAATGGAAATGCGCGCCTTGAAAAAACACTGTTTGTAAGCAGCCTCTTGGAGACGGACGTGGTGCCGCAATGTCTGTATGCGGTGCCGTCCAGCAGGTCCGGGCCCCGATTTCCCACAGGGCTTCCGAGGGGAACTCCCAGGACCCTGAGCTTCCCTGCCACCACCCTGGCCACCACCCCAGCGGCGCCTCCTCTGGACAGAGAGGGTCACTGCCTCACTCCCTCATCAAATACGGGCTGGGCACCAGCAGGCTTCCCGCTGTGAGGGGGCAGGACACAGAATTTGTTCTTGTTTTTAAATATATTTTTATTGATGGCAGAGAGGAAAGGAGAGGGAGAGTCCTCGCGCGCGCACACACACACACACACACAGACACAGCCTCCCCCCAGTCCACACACACACACACACACAGCCTCCCCCCAGTCCTCACACACACACACACACACAGCCTGACCCCAGTCCACACACACACACACACAGACACAGCCTCCCCCAAGTCCTCACACACACACACACACACACACAGCCTCCCCCCAGTCCTCACACACACACACACACACAGCCTGACCCCAGTCCACACACACACACACACACACACACACAGCCTCCCCCCAGTCCACACACACACATAGCCTCCCCCAGTCCTCACACACACACACACACACACAGCCTCCCCCAGTCCTCACACACACACACACACACACACACAGCCTCCCCCCAGTCCTCACACACACACACACACACACAGCCTCCCCCCAGTCCACACACACACACACACACAGACACAGTCCTCACACACACACACACACACACAGAGCCTCCCCCAGTCCACACACACACACACACACACACAGCCTCCCTCCCAGTCCACACACACACACACACACACACACAGCCTCCCCCCAGACCACACACACACACACACACACACACACACACAGCCTCCCCCCAGTCCTCACACACACACACGTCCTCACACACACACACACACAGACACAGCCTCCCCCCAGTCCACACACACACACACACACAGCCTCCCCCCAGTCCACACACACACACACACACACACAGCCTCCCCCCAGTCCTCACACACACACACACACACACACAGCCTGACCCCAGTCCACACACACACACACACACACACAGCCTCCCCCCAGTCCACACACACACACACACACACACACACAGCCTCCTCCCAGTCCACACAGACACACACACACAGACACAGCCTCCCCCAGTCCTCACTCACACACACACACACACACAGCCTCCCCCCAGTCCTCACACACACACACACACACACACAGCCTCCCCCAGTCCACACAGACTCACACACACACACACACCCTCCCCCAGTCCTCACCCACACACACTCACACACACAGCCTCCCCCAGGCCACACAGACACACACACACAGCCACAGCCCCCCCTCAGTCCTCACACACACACACACACACACACAGACTCCCCCCAGTCCACACACACACACACACACACACAGCCTCCCCCCAGTCCACACACACACACACACACACAGCCTCCCCCCCAGTCCACACACACACACACACACACACACAGCCTCCCCCAGTCCACACACACACACACACACACACAGCCTCCCCCAGTCCTCACACACACACACACACACACAGCCTCCCCCAGTCCTCACACACACACACACACACAGCCCCCCCCCAGCCCCCACACACACACACACACACACACACAGCCTCCCCCCCGTCCTCACACACACACACACACACACAGAGCCTCCCCCCCGCCACACACACACACACACACACAGCCTCCCCCCAGTCCACACACACACACACACACACACACAGTCCTCACACACACACACACACACAGTCCTCACGCACAGACCCCGTCTCTAATCGCCAGGAAGGGCTTCCCTGGCTTGCCTGGAGCCCCTGCCAAAGCCCACCTGACAACAGCCACCGTGCCCCTGGCAGGCCCTGCATGGCAGACGCACTGCCCCCCCCCCATGTCTGTGGCTGTCTCCCCAGGAATCCCAGCCCCCCTCGCCAGCACAGGAGGTGGGGTGACCATGGCAGACGCTTCCAGAAGACAAGGAAAGCAGACGGTGCTGGCCGGCGGCCATGTCTGCCATCACCGTCTTTCGGATGCTCGGGCCAGCCCCCTACTCCCTGTGATGGAGGGCCAGTGGAGAGAGACGGGGTCAGGCCAGCTTTTCACACAGGGCAGGGGGCGGATAGGAGGCGCCCTCCTGTGGGACGCCGCCCCGGTGACCGCACTGGGGCCCAGGGGACACGTGCCGGGAGCCCCGAGGACTGCAGGTGGGAGACAGTCCAGGTGGCCCTCATCCGGGGATCAGGAGGGTCCCAGCCCAGGCGCCCCATCACCCAGCCCCAGCCCCGCCCGCCCCTCCTCTGACAGCCCGCGGCCGAGGCCAGCACATGCCTGGACCGACCTGTTCCCTGGCGCCCGGAGACCACATCAGACCGCCCCACCCCCCCACCCCCCAGCCAAGTATGCTTGTGTCCAGCGCAGCCTGCTCCTGGGGAAACAGGGTTGCCATGGCGATGCCCGACCTGGGCCTCCCCTGGCGGGTTGGAAACAGGACCCAGGTAACCAGCCAAACCGGGAAAGCAGGCCCCGAGGTTCAGAGCGGCTGCTCTTGGTCTGGACCCTCGGGGTCACCTGGAGGCTCTCAGGGGGAGAAGGGGAGCCCCCCGGCGCCCCCACCTTCTCCCAGCCCGGCGTGCTCTCCAGCGCTGCTCACCTCCCACCCGAACACGGCGGGGCTTTACCACCAGCGGCCGGGACGGCGGCTCCTCATCCAGCCTCAGCGCCAGCTGATAAGGTCTGTGTGTCAGCGGGTTTCTCTCTCCGCTCCAGCATTTATATTTTAAATATGTTTTTATTGATTTCAGAAAGGAAGAGAGAGAGAGAGAGAAACATCCATTGTGAGAATCATCAATCAGCTGCCTCCTGCACGCCCCCTGCTGGGGATGGAGCCTGCAGCCCGGGCCTGTGCCCTGACCGGGAATCTACCCCTGACCTCCTAGTTCATAGGTCGATGGCCAACCCCTGAGCCACGCTGCCCGGGGGACTGTGCCCTCTTCAACGGGCCGAAGAGAGAAAGCGTGTGAAGGTGCCGGCTCTGGGACAGCTGGGAGCGCGGCTGCCAATGACGGCGAGCAGCGAGCCCTCAGTCCGGCCGCAGGGAGGACTGGGCCAGGCGGAGGGGAGGCCGGTCTGAGACGTCACAGGCGGGACCGGCGTGCGGGATGGCGGCCAGGTGTGCCGAGGCCGCGGCCAGGCCTCCTGGACGAGACGCTGCTGACAGCCGGCGGCGGCGTCCGGGCGGGCGGGCCAGCGCCACGCGTCCCCCCAGACGGCACCGCCGCCTGCGCTGGGAGGGCCCGCCCTCCGCTCCTTCCAGGCGGGCAGGCGGGCAGGCGGGCCGGAGGCTGAGCCAGGAGACGAGGGAAGGTTCCGTCTCCAGAGCTGAGGGCGGGCCTTCGTGGGACTCGGATTAAAGGGGCCCGGCCTCGGCACCTGCGGCTGCCGCCACCGGCCACCCTGCCACGTGGCACGGGAGGTGCCGGCGGGGGTCACGCCAGCGGCCCTCCGTCCCCGAGGGGCTGCCCTCCCGCCCTCTGGGTGGACGGGCTGCTTCCTCCCTGCGGGGTTTTGCCACCAGGGGGAGGAGAAGGGGCTCAGAACCAGCCTCCAGAAGGTGCCGCTTGGGCCTGAAGGAAATCTAGACCCTGCCAACCAGCAGCCTTCCTCTCCCTCCACCGCCTGGAAGAATGCCTGGCGCAGGCACACCAGGAGCCGCCGGGCGGGCCGAGCAGACACGGTGTCACGGAGGCCGGCCGGCCCACGCGGTGAGACGGCTCCCGGCCGGGAGGGCAGCAGAGGGCTCTGTGGAAGGCAGGGAGCAGACAGGACGGGGTGCGCCGGGCTGGAGCGCAGGCAGCCTCCTGGGGAGACCTCGGCGTGTGGAGCCGTTGTTCCCAAGTCTCCCCTTCCCGGACCGGGAGCGCCGAGCGGCTGGGATTTGGTTCGCGAGCACCGGCCACAGGCGATGGAGCCCGGCTCCCAGCTCCTGTCCGATTAAACCTCAGCCGCAGCCCCTCCAGGCCCTCACCGCCCGCCGGGCTGCGGGCTGTGACCGGACAGAGCAGCCACTGTCCACACCTCCCGCTTCCTGCCGTCCACTCTGCCATCCTGCGGCCTGGGACCCCAGTTTACTGTCACCCCAGTTTTACTGTTCCCCGCCTCTGTCTGCAGATGGCACTCTGAGGCTCTGAGCTGCCCAAGGACCCCGTGCAGCCCGAGGAGCCCTGTGCCCCCACCAGCACTCCTGGCAGCCTGGAAGGGGCGGGAGGGGGGACAGAGTCACTGACGTTGCCATCACCCAGCAGGGCCCCCGCCCCGCCCATGGCCCCGCCCCAGACCAGTACTGGCCCCGCCCCGGCCCGCAGCAGGCGGGACAGGAGGTCTCACCACCAGGCCCCTGTCCACGCGGCCGCAGAGGGAAGCAGGTGCTGCTCTGTGGGGGCTGGAAAGAATGTGGGGGATTGGGGGGGGGGGGGTAAGAGGAGCCTGCACCACGGAGCAGCCTGGCCTGGGGAGGAAGCCGGGTCAGGGGTGCGGGCCCAGATGGAGGTCCTGGGGAAGCCCCACTCACTGTGCCCTCGGCCCACCCGGCCCGCCGTCTCCGCCCAGTGCAGCCCCGGCCTGTGCCAGGCTGGCCGGAGGCCGGAGGTGGGAGGAGGGCGCTCGGCTCCGGGGCTCTGGCGGCTGCCTCTCCCTGGGGCTTCTAGAAGGATCCAGACGCATATGTAATTTCAGGCTTTCCTACTTTTCCCGCCTGGCACTGAAACCCAACCCGAAGCACTTAGCACAAACAAGAGGAAACCCCATCCTGTCCCACGGCGCCCGGGGGGGCACCGCGTGGCTCCGTCTCCCGCAGAGAAAACAGCCCCGTGTGGGCGGGTGCCCACGGCCTGCAGGGACAGGCTCAGGCAGGGCCCGGCCTCCGCAGATGGAGGCCTGGAGCGTTTCAGGTGGAAAAGCAGGGTGTTCCGGAGCTTAAGAAAATGCCCCATCCCTCCCCATCTGTCACGGCAAATGCACGTGTGCCTGCCTCAGGCTACACGCCAGCTGTTCTGCGGAGCACACCTCAGCGATTAATTCCCGGGAGGCCGGTGCACGGGACGTGTGCACGGGTTCCCTAGGCCTGGCGGGCGATCAGGGCTGATCTGGGGGCGGCCAGCAGGGCGATCGGGGCCCTGCTGGCACCCGCCTCAGCCAGCCTGGGGCCTGTAGGCTGGGGCAGCTCTTGCACTGCGTGTCTGCCCCCTGGTGGTCAGTGCAGTCATGGTGACCAGTCGTTCCGCCATTCGGTCTAATTGCCTGTTAGGCTCTTATTATATAGAACCGGTCCCATTTTCAGAGGACAAAGCCAAGGTGTGGGGCCCAGGTCCCTGTGCGGCTAAGCGGCGGCACCAGAGCTGACCGGCTGGTGGTGTGCCAGACGGGGCCAGAGCTGGCACTGAGCGCGGAGCTGGCTGAGAGCCACGGGCCCAGGGGGCCCTGAGGACAGCAGGGGAGGGGCCGCCTTCTCACGGGCCCTCGCCGACCAGCCAGGACGCTGATCACCCAGGACGGGTGGCAGAAGAGGGGGCACTGCCAGGAGGGAGGGGGGAGGCCTGGCTGAGACCTCCCAGGGTTTCTCTCTGGAGGGAGCCAACTGGGTCCCAGCAGGAGCCCGCGGGGAGCAGGGAGCAGGCCTGGAGCCCCGGGGAGGGCAGCCTCAGGCGCCCAGCCTGCACTCTTCCCGGGAGGCTGCCTCTCTCTGTGAGCGGCTGCGGCTCATTCCCAGGCCCAGGCTGCCCTCTGCTGGGCTGCGGGGAGCAGGGCGGTGGCACGGCCGGGAGCCGGGAGCCTTCCCGGTGAATGCCATGGCGGGCCCCTCAGGGTCAGAGCGTCAGAGGGTCAGAGGGTGAGAGCGTCAGAGGGTCAGAGCGTCAGAGGGTCAGAGCCCCGCTGATGGCCTCTCAAGACCCGGCCTGGCCCTCACTGGCGTGGCTCAGTGGATAGAGCGTCGGCCTGCAGACTGAAGGGTCCCGGGTTCGATTCCGGTCAAGGGCATGTACCTTGGTTGCGGGCACATCACCAGTAGGGGGTGTGCACGAGGCAGCTGATTGATGTTTCTGACTCTCTCCCTTCCTCTCTGTAAAAAAATCAATAAATTTTTTTAAATACCCCGCCCTGGTCAGGCAGGCCCTGCCGCTGGGCCCCGCATGGCAACCGGCTGAGGCCAGCGCACGGGCCTCAGGAGCCTCTGCCCGCGTCGCTGTTCACATCTCACCACCGTGACTCCGGGCAGCGGGGGGACAGACAGACAGACGCAGCGCCCGCATCACTCCTCACCTGCTGTCCCAGCGCCTCCTGAGGACAGAGCCTGCTCCCCGAGGGCATAGCACGGGAACTGCCCCCTGGGGCTCTGCCGGGGCGCCCGGAAGTGGTGAGAGGTTCTGTCTCACACACACACACACACACACACACACACACCAGCACCTTCCGAACAGCGCTCCCGATTGGCCGACGGAGGCCTCAGGCCTCCCACCCTGGGCACCCTCGGACTGGGGTCACCCTGGGCCCCGGGGCTCCGTGGGAGGTGGGCAGGGAGACAGGAAGTCCAGCGGGCAGTCAGGTGGGCGGTGGGCATCCTCTATGTGACCCTCCGGGTGGCCAGGGTGGCCTGCCTGTAGTGCCCACGGCGGCCACACGGGGGCAGCATCGCCTAGGGCTGCCTGTGGGGCCTCGTGCCCCGGACACCCCTTCCCTCATTTCCTCTGTGAAAAGCTTCCGGAAGGGACAGGGTTTCAAAAGGCGTCAAAAGGCGGGCAGATCCACCCTAACAGGTGTGGCTCAGTGGATAGAGCATGGGCCTGTGGACTGGAGGGTCCCAGGTTCAATTCCAGTCAAGGGCACGTACCTTGGTTGCAGGCACATCCCCAGTGAGGGGTGTGCAGGAGGCAGCTGATCGATGTTTCTCTCTCCCTCTCCTTTCCTCTTTGTTAAAAAAAAAAAAATCAATAAAATATATTTCGAAAGAGAAATCCTCCAGACCCCACCCGGCCAGTAGCCGGGCATACAGGCTCAGAGAAGCTCCACGTGGTGCGCTGTCCGCCAGCAGCCTGGCTCCCAGCTCAGGTCTCTGCAGGCACCCTCTCCGCCCTCCCCGGGGGAGCACCCGCTGGTGTGAACAGGGGGAAAGGCGGTAATGCCAACAGGGTTCCTGGGGAACAACTGGGCTCAAAAGCAACCCCCCAAAAAAGCAAACAAACAGGAAAAACAATAACAAAAAATGAGCCTGGCAGCCATTTCTACACCTCGGCCTCATGTGCAGACCGTGCAGGGAGAGGCCATCCCGCCCGGAGCAGCCCGTGTGCAGGACTCCCGGCTCCTATTTCTACCCCCTGTCCCCCATACTCAGCTGTATCCCACCCCCCCATCAGCCTCTTCGCCAACCAGCCAGAGGCTCCACTCTGGCCCATCAGGACCGCAGGGAAGATGAGGACAGACCAGTCAGGGACGGGGGGGCCTCCTGTCTATGTGAGTGAGCTCCCCTCTAGCCCTTCCCTCCCTCCCCGAGGCTGGAGGCTGTTTCCTCAGCCGGAGCTGAAATGCTGCGGTGAAATGTTAACGGCCCCCCCCGGGGTGCGCCCCCCCCCCCCCGGGCTGCTCCATCGGCCTTGTATTGGTGCCCGGGTACCTGGGGGCAGGCATCGCCAGGGCTTATGGGAGATGGAGACACGGGAGATGGAGACACACGAGTCCGGGGTCGGGAAGGAACCAGGGCCCCGTGGGGGGGACAGGGTCCAAGAAGGGGGAGAGAGCTCGTGCAGGTCAGGAGGGAGAGGAGGGTGGGGCCAGGAGGCCCCCTGGAGGAGGCGCACTTGCACTCGGCCGTGGGTGGAGTAGGAAGCTGGTGGGGTGGGTTCCGGGGGGAGTGGTGGCTGGGCGAAGGCCGGAAGCCGGAACGTCAGAGCCTCGGTGCCCTCCAGGGGACCGGGAGGTTCGAGGCCGGACGCAGGCGTCCGCCCGGGCCGAGCGCCCCGCCGGCCGCCCCTGGACACGGCCGCCCTGGCGTTGGAATTTTCCCGAATTCCATCACGGTGAACGTGCAGAAAATGGCCGCTCTCCAGATGAGCTCATGTGGAGGTGGGTGTCAACAAGTGGTCTCCATGGCAACTGCGGGCCGGGCTTTGCCCCTCTGAGACCTGGAGGCCAGCCCGGAGGCGGCGGCAGCCGCTCCTCATTCCTCGGCGGTGACTCGGACCGTGGCTGGCCACGAGGCCCCGTACGGACCCCCTTACGGACCCGGGACCAGCTGCCAGGCTCCCCGTATGGACCCGGGACCGGCTGCCAGGCTCCCTGCCCTCCGGGTGCGGTGGAGGCGGCGGGCACCGTGGGCTGGGCCCAGCCGCCCTCGCAACACTGGCTTCCCCCGGGATGCAGGGCTGTCCGGCTGTTCGACCGGGAAAGGTCTGGCAGATGCCGCCTGGCCCTGACCTCCGCCCCCGTCTGCCCGCCTCCCGCCCACCCCCCAGCTCCCCTGAGGCTCAGCCCCCCCCCCCTCCTGGGAGCTCAGGCCTCAGCGGTCAGAGGTGGGAGCAGGGCCCGAGGTCTCAGGCCCCGGAGACCACAGCCCTGGGTCGAGGCTCCGCTCTGCTCCCCGTAGCTGGGGGGCTGGGGCTCCCTAGTTGCCCCCCTCACCCCCCTAGCCTCAGTCTCCCCACCTGGATAACGGTAACGCCAGAACCGACAGAAGCCCCTCCTGAGATGGGGGTGCTCAGCCCCAGTCCCCCCTCGGCCACGGGGCAGCGCTGAGGCCTGAGGTCCAGGCTGGTGAGTCAGTCCTGCTGCCCAGGGAGCAGCTTGTGAAAGCCACACAGCCAGAACGTTCCCTGACCGCCGTCCCTCCCCCCCTACACACACAGGGAGCTCGGGCGGTGGCTGGGCAAGGCTGACTCTGACCTCACAGCATACACCCCCCTGCTCCCCCGTTCCCTCCCAGGAGCCACTGTCCCCACGACTCCCCAGGGGCCCTGCGGGCAAGGTTCTGGGAAAGGCCAGGCTCTGCCTGCCCACAGGCCACGCCGCCCACGGGCCATGCCGCCCATGGGCCACGCTGCCCACGGGCCACGCCGCCCCCGGGCCACGCCGCCCCCGGGCCACGCCGCCCTCGGAGCCCGTCCCTGCGCCATGAGGCCCGAGGTGCCTCCAGGAGCCGGCCTTAGCCCAGGGTCCCTGTGGGGTCAGCTAAGGAGAGGCCATTCCAAGGGAGGCTGACATTGGACACGTGAGCCTCAGCAGAATGTTCCAGAGCTGGCTCCTGAGCGGGGGCCCCACAGAGGGAAAGGGACTGGTCAACCAGCCCCCAGGACCACCGCCTGTCTGTCCACACACACACACACACACACCCCGCCCCTTCTGCTCAGACACGCCCTCTGCTGGCCAAGCTGCTCCTGGCTCTTTGTCAAGAGACGGGTTCCCACACTTCCAGGTCTGGACTCACCAGCCCCCCCCCCAACACTCCCCCAGAGTGGTCTCTCCAGAACTGGGGGACCAACCAGAGTCCCCGCCACCCCCCGATGGCCTGGCCTTCCAAACCCCCACTGAGACAGCGCCAGGACGGCCGGGACTGACGCCCAAGGGGCAGGTGTCAGCCCCCAGCCCGGGGCCAGGCAGGCGGCGGGGTGGGAGCAGCCTGGGGGGGCAGAGGGCCTGTGGCCGTTAACCTTTGAACCCAGCGCTGGGCCCATCCGGGGTCAGGGCAGGGCCTCACCCCGCAGAGGCCCCGGGCACACCCACCCCTCTCCCTGGGACCCTGCCTCCCTCCCTCCCTCCGCGGTCACCCCGGGGCAGGCAGGGAGCTGGCCTCTGACCTCCCCCGCACAGTCACCACCCAGACACCAGCCCCAGCTCAGCACAGCAGGGAAGAGGCCGCGCCTCCGGCCCCGTCTGGGCCACGTTTATTCCGGCGGGAATACAGCATCGCGTGGTCACGCGGAGGGCGGTGTGGTCACTCTGTGCGGGACGCGGAGGGCGGCGTGCAGGCCCCGGGGTGCGGTGCCAGGGACACACGCCCACTTGCTTTGGTTTGGGGGGGCGCCAGGCCACCACGCCGAGCGGCACCTGGGCGTCACCAGGAACAGGCCGGAGGGAGAGCAGGCCTGCCCTCGGGGAGGCCCTGCAGACGCCGCGTCCGGGCACGGGGGGGGGGGGGGGGGGGGGGGCACAGACGGGCCTGGCGTAGTGACCCGCACAGTGAGCCAGCGGCATCGACACCACCGGCGTGTGCTTCTGTGAGAAGCAGAATCGGCTGCACTTGGTCACGTGCAGAGGAGGGCGGGAGGAGTCCGGGCCACGGCTGGCGGGAGAGCAGAATCCGGTGACCGTGGGGCGTCCCAGGAGCGCTGTGTCCGGAGTGGGGAGCCGGGAGCCGGGAGCCGCGTCAGCCACAGAACCGGGGGAGCCCACTCCGAACATGCACACACGCACACACGTGTGCTGCAAATAAATACACACACTGCCATCCCTGCCCCACTGCGCTGTGCTGGGCCAGACCTCCCGGGGCTGGGGCTCCGTGCCCGCCGGCTGCGAGAAAGGCGGGGCTGTCCCGGAAGCAGCTGTCAGGACGCGGCCCCTCCGTGGCGGGACCGGCCTGGCCGCGGGGCCCGAAACCCCGTGCTCGCCTCCCTCGGGCTGCGCGCTCCCATGGCAGGAAGCTGGCGCCGCTGGAGGCCAAGCTCATCCTCATGCTGGAGCCATGTGGGGGCGGGGAGTGGGGGCGGGGAGTGGGGGCGGGGGGTGGAGGCTGGGGGGGGTGGAGGCGGGGGGTAGGGGCTGTGGGGTGGGGGTGGGGGGTGGAGGCTGTGGGGTGGGGGCGGGGGGTGGGGGCGGGGGTGGAGGCTGAGGGTGGGGGGTGGAGGCGGGGGGGGGTGAGGGCTGTGGGGTGGAGGCGGGGGTGGAGGCTGGGGGCGGGAGTGGAGGCTGCGGGGTGGGGATGGGGGTGGGGCGTGGAGGCTGCGGGGCTGGGGGTGGGGTGGGGGGGGTGGAGGCTGAGGGGGGGGGGCGGGGGGGGGATGGGGGTGGGGCGGGGGTGGAGGCTGGGGGTGGAGGCTGGGGGTGGGGGCGGGGTGCTGGCGCTCTCCGACCTCGGAGAGCTCGGTCTGGGCCACAGGACCCTCCCGATTGCACTCGAGCACAAAGCTTTGCTGGGTCCTGGGGTGCCCATTGGGGGCCGGCCCCCTCGGTCCTTCCCCATCGCCTCCAAGACGCAGGAGGCCTTCCGACGCCCCCCGCTCAGCGGCTGCGGAGGCCCGGACGGTTCTCCGGGAGCCACGCTCCACGCTCGGGCGCGGGCCCACGCCCCCCCCACGCCCGGGGTCTCTGCGTCAGGACGGGAGCCTGGGGCGGGGCCCCTCACGCCGAGCCGCTCCCCGCGGGAGACTCCGCCGCCGCCGGCGCCGCCTCACGTCTTCCTCCAGGCGAAGGCCTCGTCGCCCAGCTCCTGGGCCAGCCGGGCGTTGAAGGGCCCGTAGAAGTCCCGCAGGAGCCGCCGCGTGAGCGGCCACATGGGCCCCAGGCTGCGGTCCTCGGGGCGCCGGGCATTGGAGGCAGGGCTCCGGGTCATCAGGGCCTCCTGCTTCTCGCTCAGCGGCCCTGGGCGGGGACAGGGTGGGGCTGAGGGCGCCGGCGGGGCAGCCTCCTGTGACCTGCAGGGACGCCCCCTCGCCCGCCACTCCTCTCCCTCCAGGGACCGCCCGTCCCGCCCGGGACCCCGCCCCAACCACGCACAGCTGGTGCCGAATGGCCTCCCTGCCCATCCCTCCCTGCCTGCCCTGCCCTGCCCGCGAGCCCCAGCGGCCTCGGGCCCGTACCGAGGCTGAGGAACTGGCAGACCCTCCGCATGGTGGCCTTGACGTCGGACGCGTGGTCCTCCAGGCGCAGGACGAGCAGCTGGTCTCTGTCGAACACGGCGAGCCAGTCCAGCAGGTACACAACATACAGCCCCACCTGCAGCCGCACCTGCGCGGAGAAGGCGCCGTTCCAGGCGGCTCCGCCCGGCCCGCCCGGGGCGCCGTGTCAGGGCCGAGCCCCCCCCCTCGCCGTGGACGCTGGATTTTAAATGCCATGCCTTCCTTTTTAGACATCTACAGCACGTTCGCTTATTTCTGCGTTAGATATATTTTTATTTCAGATCGTCTGCCTCCTGCACGCCCCCTACTGGGGATCAAGCCTGCATCCCAGGCCCGTGCCCTGACCGGGAATCAAACCCTGACCTCCTGATTCCCTGAGGCCCCGCCGGGCACACCACGCGTTCTTGCAGACCCCACTTCGGGGCGCTGAACCCTCGTGCAGACCCTGTGGGCGGCTTCCCGGCGCAGGTCAAGGCCTGATCAGGGCACCTGCAGGGTGCGGGTCCCATCTCTGGTCGGGGTGCGTATGAGAGGCAGCTGATCAGTGCTGCTCTCTCCCTCTCCTTCCCCCTCTCTCAAAAATCAATAACAGCGCATTTAAAACAATAAAAGGCACCTGCCTCCTGCGGATCCACATCTCCGCCCTCAGCGGCCCCACCCCCCGAGGTCCAAGGCCGTGGGCCCTGGCGCTGCACCCCGAGCCCGCCCGGGACTAGCCACCGGCTCTGGGTGCCAGGGACCCTCCGAGGCCCCGCGCCTTCCGTGTGAGGTGGGCTGGACCTCGGGGCACCTGGGAAGACTGAGCAATGGGGGCCCCGAGAAACCAGGGCGGTGCCAGCTCAGGAACGCAGGCGCCTGAGTCCTTCCCGCCCGGGGACGGTTTGGCCTGAGAGACGTCCAGCTGCACAAACACCGAGACCGGGGACCGCGCCCGTGAACTTGTCACCTAGCCTCCGCGAGTTTTCCTTCCCAGCCACGGTGCCAGCAGGGAGGCCAGAGGGAGGGCACGCCCTGTCCTCTCTGTGGGAGGAAGTGGCCGCGGGCATCCTGCCTCCCGGAGGCGTTAAAGACGGGCGAGCCCTGGCCAGGCAGCCCAGTGGTTAGAGCGGCATCCCACACACCAAGGTTGCGGTTCGCTCTCCGGTGAGGGCGCATACAAGAAGCAACGAATAAGCGAAACAACAAATCAATGCTTCTCTCTCTCTCTCTCTCTCTCTCGCTCTCTCAAGTCAGTAAATGAAAATTAAAGTGACAACAGAGGACAGGCACAGGGCTTGCTCCATCCTGCGTGGAGTTGCTGCAGAAGGCGGCGCTATGCCCGCCTCGGAGGGACTCGCCACTCCCTCCGCGTGGGTGCGCCACCAGCCTGCTCCCCACTCCCGTTTGCTTTTCTCACTCGAATCGGCCTCTCCTCAGCCTAGCGACGACCCAGCGGACGGAGGAACCACTGCTCCTGAGCCCACAGCAGCTGGGAGAGCTGCGTCTCTCTCTCCCGCGCTGACATCCATTAAACTTTTGGCGGGACAGTCCCAATTTTTTGTAATTTTTTATATATTTTTTTAAATATGTTTTAATGATTTTTTACAGAGAGGAAGGGAGAGAGATAGAGAGCTAGAAACGTCGATGAGAGAGAAACATCGACCAGTTGCCTCTTGCACACCCCCTACCGGGGATGTGCCTGCAACCAATGTACATGCCCCTGACCGGAATCGAACCCGGGACCTTTTAGTCCGCAGACCGACACTCTACCGCTGACCCAAACCGGCTTCGGCAATTTTTTATAATTTTTAATAATTTGTTCCGCAGCGTGTTAAAAAAGTCCCGATTCAAAAATTTAAAAATCGGGACTTTTTTAAAACGCCTTGGGACGCGGAACAAATTGTTAAAAATCGGGACTGTCCCGCCAAAAGCGGGACATCTGGTCACCTTACATTACACACACACACACACACACACACACCCTGCCTCCTCTGTTTATGTCGA
The DNA here is from genome assembly GCA_036971965.1 of Nyctalus aviator. Classification (NCBI taxonomy): domain Eukaryota; kingdom Metazoa; phylum Chordata; class Mammalia; order Chiroptera; family Vespertilionidae; genus Nyctalus; species Nyctalus aviator. Next base: position 1,101,505 of record CM072933.1, read on the forward strand.
AATCCCCAACACCACCGGCCCAGAAGCCAGGGGAAGCCGTGGAGGGGCGGGGTGTGGAGGCCCGAGGGCCAGGCTCAGGGAGGGGGGGGAGAGGGGGACCTCGGGGCAGGCTCAGGGGGAGGCGGGGGGGGGGGGACCTCGGGGCAGGCCCGGGGGGAGGCGGGGAGGGGGGGGAAGGGGGGAGGCGGGGGGGGGGACCTTGGGGCAGGCCCGGGGGGAGGCGGGGAGGGGCTCGCACCGGCATGGCGTTGTTGAGGCTGTTGTTGTACACGCAGGCCCGCAGCGAGGCGTCCAGCAGGCAGGCCTCGAACAGCTGCAGCGCGTCCGTCACCTTCTCGTGGAAGTCCTCGGCCGACTTGTTGGAGGAGGCGAAGTACAGGTAGTCCGAGTACAGCCTGGGCGAGAGACGGCGGTCAGCCGGAGCGGGCATCCCCGTCCGGGGGCGGTCAGCCGGAGCGGCATCCCCGTCCGGGGGCGGTCAGCCGGAGCGGGCATCCCCGTCCGGGGGCGGTCAGCCGGAGCGGCATCCCCGTCCGGGGGCGGTCAGCCGGAGCGGGCATCCCCGTCCGGGGGCGGTCAGCCGGAGCGGCATCGCCGTCAGGGGGCGGTCAGCCGGAGCGGCATCCCCGTCCGGGGGCGGTCAGCCGGAGCGGCATCCCCGTCCGGGGGCGGTCAGCCGGAGCGGCATCCCCGTCAGGGGGCGGTCAGCCGGAGCGGCACCGCCGTCAGGGGGCGGTCAGCCGGAGCGGCATCCCCGTCCGCAGGCGGTCAGCCGGAGCGGCACCGCCGTCAGGGGGCGGTCAGCCGGAGCGGCATCCCCGTCCGGGGCCGGGACACCACCGCGCAACGGCATGGGGCTGCCTTAACACGCTCTGGGCTCCTGCAGGCGAGCGTGTTCCCGCCTCCCTTTTCAAAAAATGTGTTTTTATTGATGTCAGGGAGGAGGGAGAGGGAGAAAGAGAGAAACGTCAGTGATGAGAGAGAATCACGGATCGGCCGCCTCCTGCACGCCCCACACTGGGGATGGAGCCCACAACCCGGGCCTGTGCCCTAATCGGGAATCGAACCCTGGCCTCCAGGTTCCTAGGTCAATGCTCAAACCATTGAGCCACACCGGCTGAGCCCTATTTCCCTTCATGTGTCCCCTCCCTCTCACCCCAGGCTCTCCGGGACTCAGTCAGGTCCACACGGGCCCCACCCTCGTAGGCACCCACACACAGTAGGCCTGTATGTGTGCGCCCACACGCGGTCTGTCCGTGCAGACCCCCCCACACGTGCACACACCACGCTCAGGGTCATTAGTCCAACAACCTCGGAAACCCACAGAAAACCCAAACGCAGCTCCCAGGCAGACTGCATGTCCTCGTCAGCTCCCAGGAGGGAAGGGGGACGCGGGCTCCTGCTCAGGGAGCAGGTCAGGGTTCCCCGCAAAGGAGCAGGTGGACGTGCAGAGGACTGTCTCAGTCAGCAGGGCCAGGACGCCCCACAACCCCTCCAGGGGAGCAGAGTCAGGGAGCCACCCTGGAGGGGGAGAGCCACTTGCTGGGTTAAAACTGCTCAGAAAAGGTCGAGGACAGCGAACGTATCGAGAATAAGCACCCAGCCCTAGCCGGTGTGGCTCAGTGGACTGAAGGGTCCCTGGTTCGATTCCGGTCAAGGGCATGTACCTTGGTTGCGGGCACATCCCCAGTGGTTGATGTTTCTCTCTCATCGACGTTTCTAGCTCTCTATCCCTCTCCCTTCCTCTCTGTAAAAAGTCAATACAATATGTTAAAAAAAAGAAAGAAAGAAAGAAAGAAGAATAAGCACCAGCCCAGGCAGTGTTGAATGTCAGCCTGGGAACCGGAAGGTCCTGGCTTGATTCCCGGTAGGGGCACAGGCCCAGGCTGTGGGCTCGTCCCCAGTGGGGTGCAGGAGGCAGCTGAGCCATGATTCTCTCTCATCACTGAGGTTTCTCTCTCTCTCCCTCTCCCTTCCTCTCTCTTTAAAAATCAATGAGAACATTTTTCGGGAAGAAGCAGGTGAAGCGTGAGGACCCCAGGCCCCGAGCTTCGGGGCTGCCTGGCCCGGCCACGCCCCCTCCCCGTCCATCGGCGCCGAGGGTGCCGGCTGGGCCTCGTCCGTGTCCGCCCTGCCCGCCACAGCCACTCCGACCAGCCCCGCTCCCCGCTGGTCACGGAAGAGCCAGAGCCGCACGCCCAGAGCCCACCGGACAGGCCCCGGGCAGGTCCGGAGACGGGACCCCAGGCGTCAGCCCCCGGATTCCAGGGGCGTCTCCCTTCCTGGCGGCGCCGCAGAGCAGCCCGGGGCCAGGCCCACCGGCCGCACGCAGGCTGCAGGCTCAGGCCCGCCCGAGCGGCCAGGAAACCATCGCAGCCGCTGAGACCGCGGCGAGGAGCTCCGGGCAGTGTTTACGTAGGAAATACCGCGGGCACTGCGCACTCAGCTGGCTTGTTTTCTCTCGAGAGGCACAATCCATTGTGACGGGAGGAAAGGCTGCTATTTCAGTCCGCCTCAGCCTCTCCCCACCCCCGCCGGGACAGGAAGTCTAACCGCTCACCCCTGCCCCGCCGGTGACTCCGCGGCTGAGCGCAGACCTAGGAGCCGGGAGGTCAAGGTTCGATTCCCAGTCAGGACACAGGCCCGGGGGGCGGGCTCCATCCCCAGTGTGGCTGTCTGTGCAGGTGAATGCAGCGCGGCCGTGGGGTCTGCGTGCGTGATGCAGCACGGCCGTGGGTGTGCGCGGCCGTGGGTGCCTCTCGGAGGGAACGCACTAGCAGTGACAAGCAGAGGCCCACCTCTCCACGGGGTCCCTGAGCATCACGATGAGCCGGGCGTCGGGCTGCAGGGCGTGGAGGAAGTCCTGCGTCAGGAAGGGGGGCTCGCCGTCCGTGCTGTTGTCGTAGAAGAAGGTCCAGGCGTTGTTGTCCCACATGGTGGACGCGCTGGCCTCCCCTGGAACGAGACGGGCCGAGGGACGGGGTTTCCCCCCCCCCCCGGGGCGGCCTGAGCCAGGGGGGCGCCAGTGGGTCCCCACCCTGGCAGGCTGGTCTCCAGGGCGTGGAGGCTGAGACCACCCCCTGCCACAGTGACACACACACACACACCCAGGACCTCGGCCTGGCTCGGGCTGAGCATCAACCTGTGAACCAGGAGGTCAGGGTTCAATTCCCGGTCAGGGCACAGGCCCGGGTTGCGGGCTCCATCCCAGTGTGGGGTGTGCAGGAGGCAGCCGGTCCATGATTCTCTCATTGATGTTTCCATCTCTTCCTCTCCCTTCCTCTCTGACGTCAGTAAATACATATATTTTTTATAGGACCTCGATCTGGACATCACCGATCCGGTGCAGGGCGGCACTGCGCGGCCTCCGGAGGCCCGTGCCTCCAGGTCCTGCCAAGACCTCCACCGGCCCCGGCCCCCTCTCCAGGCCTCACTCTGCCCGCCGGGCACCGCCTGGCAGGGAAGGCCCGCGAGAACGAGGCGGTGAGTGCCCTCAGGGCTGGAGGGGCGGGAGCTGATCCTCTTTAGGAATCGTGCGCCGTCGGCATCGACTCCGCTGGGAACCCCACGGCCAGTTCTCGGCTCTTGGAGGGACCCCCCTCCCGGGACCCCCCTCCCGGGCTCGGGGTCTGGCACGCCCACCCCAGCTCCCCCTCACACACACAGCCGCCTCCCCTCAGTCCTTCCCGGAGAGCTTTTCTGGGTGTGTGTGTGTGTGTGTGTTTAAGAGAAAAGCCATAGAATACAGAAAGAACCGTCATCAGAGTCCTTTGAAAGTTCCACTCACAGTGAATAAGGGACCACTAGGACAAGGAAAGTATCTCAGACTAAAACGCATTGTGTCACAAACAGCGGGTGTACAAGCAAGAAGCATTGTCTCCCCACCCATCCGTCCCCACCCACCCATCCCCACCCATCCATCCTTCACCCATTCCCACCCACCCATCGCCACCCATCCATCCTTCACCCATTCCCACCCATCCATCCCCACCCACCCATCAGGTCAGGTAACCCCTCCTCTCTCAGACCGATCTGGGGCAAGCCCGGCGGCCAGCACCCAGAGCCCGTGTGCCCTCTGACGGGCGGAGAGGGGCCGAGGGCAGAGGCAGCGCCTTTCCACGAGTCTGGAGACCCAGCCCAGTGCGCACGGCCACGCCGCGCCCGCCTGCGCTGCCTGTCTGCACCAGGGAGAAGCCGGCTGACAGGACGCCGCCCGGACGCCGGGCGCTGCTCCCGAGGCCGCTCCTCTCCGGGCCACGGGGGTTACACGGCGCGCTAATCGCTTCACTGCGCTTTGATCCCCGTCCAGCGGGAGGCGCGTTCCTCAGAGCAGCCGGCACGTGCTCTCCATTAAACAGGAACCAAGAGGCGCCGCTCCGGACGGCCGCTCCGGCTGCCCGCGTCTCCGCCGCCCTGCCCCGCAGGCGAGACTGGGCCCCGCACACCTGTGCATGGACACCGTGGGGACCAGAGCGGCCAGGGGAGAGGACAGGACGGGGCCCGCCCCTCGGGGTCACGCTCTGTCCGCCCCTCCCCTCGGGGTCAGGCCCCGTCCGCCCCTCGGGGTCAGGCCCTGTCCCAGGCCCGGCCGAGCGCGTACCGATGACGATGCGGCTGCTCCTGCCGGTGGCGCCCGCCTGCAGGCCCCGGTGGACCTGGTGGGCCGCCAGGTCGAAGAGGTCCAGGTAGTCCTCCACGGGGTAGCGGTCCCGCAGCCCGTCCCGCAGCCGCACGATGCCTGCGGGATCAGAGCGGGGTCACCGAGGACGGCGCGGCCGGGCTGCCGGCTCCCGGGCCTCGGGGAAGGACGGAGGCCCCGGCCGGCGTCCACGGCCAGGCTCGGCCGGGAGGCTGCTGGCAGGGGCGGCAGGCAGACAGGGTGGGCACTCGAGCTTGATGTCAGAGAGGAAGGGAGAGGGAGAGAGAGAGACAGAGAGAGAGAGAAACACCAAGGATGAGAGACAATCATGGCTCAGCTGCCTCCTGCACACCCCCCATGGGGGATGGAGCCCACACCCCGGGCCTGTGCCCTGACCAGGAATTGAACCGGCAACCTCTTAGTTCACAGGTCAATGCCCAACCCCTGAGCCGCCGGCCTGGCCCTTCAGGAGCCGTCCCATGTCTGCTGGGAGGGCCAGCGTCTGGGCTGGGTGAGGCGAGGGCCAGGGGAGCCGGCAGGGCCTGTGGGTCAGCAGCCTGTCCGTCTGTCCAAACACTAAGCACGTGTCTGCCGGGACAGACACGTGGTTTGAGCTGGGCGGCGACCCTGGCATCGGCCACGTGCAGCCACACCGGCCCAGCCTGAGACGGGGTGCAGGCAGGGTGGCCACACACCAGCCCCGCCGGCAGCCGCTGAGGTCCGGGAGTGGACACTCCCATGGACAGACGAGAGGGTGAGGGTGACCCCGGATCCAGAGGCCTGGCTCTGTCCATGAGGGAAAGGGGGAGCTATGGGCAGAGCACCCCAAATGAGCATAACGGGACCCCCTGGCTCCTGCCGCTGCCCCAGACACGTGTGCTCTGTCCACTCCGGAGGGACATCAGAGTTCGGTCAGACGTTCGTCTGGAAACACACTGACCGCTGGCCAACTGGAGCGGCCTGGCCCCGCGTCCGGAACACGCCAAGGCCCGGCCCGGCACGCCCAGACTCCGCGTCGTCATTCGGCTCGGTGACCGCTGCCTCCTGGCACAGCGAGAAGGTCAAGGGGAGGAAAGAGTGACCGCGCAGGGAGGTCCCAGCGGCGCAGGAGCACAGCAGGGGGACGGCGAGGCCACACCAGCAGAGGGGAAGGGGCGCCGGGATCCTGTCCAGAGGCACCGAGATCGTCTCCACGTGGCTTCCGTCCACCAAGCCAGGTGCCACGGGAGGACACGAAGCTCAGGGCCCAGGCTGAGTCCCAGGGAGAAGCCGCCGCTGGGCAGCCTTTCTCTGTCTCCGCCCAGCGCGGAGGCTGCAGGGCCAGGTCAGAGCAGGAGGGACAGGTCAGAGGGGGAGGGGAGAGGTCAGAGGGGGAGGGGAGAGGTCAGAGGGGGAGGGGGGAGAGGTCAAAGGGGGAGGGGCCAGGTCAGAGGGGGAGGGGGGAGGTCAAAGGGGGAGGGGCCAGGTCAGAGCAGGAGGGACAGGTCAGAGGGGGAGGGGAGAGGTCAGAGCAGGAGGACAGGTCAAAGGGGGAGGGGGAGGTCAGAGGGGGAGGGGCCAGGTCAGAGGGGGAGGGGAGAGGGGAGAGGTCACAGCGGGAGGGGCCAGGTCAGAGGTAGGGGGGTCAGGTCAGAGGGGGAGGGGAGAGGTCAGAGGGGGAGGGGCCAGGTCAGAGGGGGAGGGGAGAGGTCAGAGGGGGAGGGGCCAGGTCAGAGGGGGAGGGGAGAGGTCAGAGGGGGAGGGGTCAGAGTGGGAGGGGGGAGGTCAGAGGGGGAGGGGACAGCCCCAATAAATGTCCACCCGCGCCTGCCCTCGGACTCCTCGGGACCAGGCGGGCTGCCCGTTCTGCGCAGTCCCAGACCCTGCACCCACCGCACTCGGTAGCTCCCGGGGGGCTGGGGCCGGTTCCTGCCCATGGTCATGCGCCCGGGACCTGAGACAAGGGAGGATCTGACTCTGCGCCCGGGAGCCCAGCCCAGAGCCTGCCCAGAGCAGCCTGCCTCGCTCCCACCGCCCAGGGCCCTCTGTGAGCGGAAGGCGTGGTGAGCCCCGCGCGTGGCTCAGTGGCTGAGCATCGGCCTGTGAGCCAGGAGGTCGACCCGGGCCCAGTCAGAGCACAGGCCGGGTGCGGGCTCCATCCCCATGTGGAGTGCGCAGGAGGCAGCTGATCATGATGCTCTTATCATTCTTGTCTCTCCCCCCTGCCTTCCTCTCTGACATCAATAAGAATAAACTTAGAAGAGGACAGAAACGAAGGCGAGGGGAGGGATGGAGGCAGGAGCCGGGCCCGGGCCGCCCCGCCGGGGAGGGATGGATGCAGGAGCCGGGCCGGGGCCGCCCCGCCGGGGAGGGATGGAGGCAGGAGCCGGGCCTGCGGGGAGGGATGGAGGCAGGAGCCGGGCCCGGGGGGAGGGATGGAGGCAGGAGCCGGGCCTGCGGGGAGGGATGGAGGCAGGAGCCGGGCCGGGGCCGCCCCGCCGGGGAGGGATGGAGGCAGGAGCCAGGCCCGCGGGGAGGGATGGAGGCAGGAGCTGGGCCGGGGCCGCCCGCGGGGGAGGGGTGGAGGCAGGAGCCGGGCCCGTGGGGACGGATGGAGGCAGGAGCCGGGCCCGGGGGGAGGGATGGAGGCAGGAGCCGGGCCCGGGGAGAGGGATGGAGGCAGGAGCCGGGCCCGGGGGGAGGGATGGAGGCAGGAGCCGGGCCGGGCCGCCCGCCGGGGCCGGCTCACGCACCGAACCGCTTGCGCGTCCACCAGTGCGGCTCCTTGACGGCGGAGAACTGCACCTCGGGGTGCAGCCGCAGGCGGTCGTACAGGTCGGTGGTGCCGCACTTGGGCTGCCCGATGATGTAGAAGCCCGGCAGGCAGCGCAGGCGGTAGCGGCGGCCGGCGGCCTGGGCCAGCTGCCCCCAGAAGGCCTTGCGCAGCGCGTCGAAGGTGGCGCGGAAGCGCCGGGAGTAGAGGGCGTAGGAGTTGGCGAGGTACGGGTCCGAGGTGTTGGGCCCCGCGAACTCCGCGTACCAGCACGGGCTGCGGCTGCCCGGCAGGAACTTCCTGGGGATGACCGCGAACATCTGCAGGAGGGGGCGCGGGGGACGGCTCTGACCACGCGTGGTCCTGCCGGACACGGACACGGACACGCGTTCGGCGGGCGGTGCTCACCGGGGAGAGCCACTCTCCAGTGATTTATCTCTCATGCATACACGCGCACACGTGTGCACACACGTACACAGAAGCACAAGTGTGCACATGTGCACACACGCACACACACGACCGGCTGAGCAAGCAGCGGGGACCGTGTCACTGGCTGTGCATCGAATGGAGACGAACATACTAATTGGGACAAAATGGAAACAGTTACAACCAGGCCGACGTGGTTGAGCGTCAACCTATGAACCAGGAAGTCACGGTTTGATTCCCACTGTGGGGCCTGCAGGAGGCAGCCGATCCATGATTCTCTCTCATCGCTGATGTTTCTACCTCTCTCCTTTTCCCTTCCCCTCTGACATCAACAGAAAGTATCTGCTTATAAAAATATATCCTATCCTACATAATAAAAGGCTAATATGCAAACTGACTAAAAGGCAGAATGACCGGTCGCTATGACACACACTGGCCTCCAGGGGGCAGACACTCAATGCACTGGTGGTCAGTGCGCTCCCACAGGGGCGCGCCGCTCAGCCAGAAGCCGGGCTCACAGCTGATGAGCGCAGGCAGCGGAGGGAACCTCTCCTGTCTCCCAGCAGCGCTAAGGATGTCCGACTGTGTCCAACTAAGCCACCACAGGCCGGGCTGAGGGACCCTCCCCAAGTGCACGAATTTCATGTGCTGGGCCTCCAGTCCTATATAACGGGAACCTAGTATGCTAAGCGTCCGGTTGTCTGGTTAGCCATTCAACCAATCAAAGCATGATATGCTAATGGGTGCTAAGCCGCTCAACCGCTCGCTATGACGTGCACTAACCACCAGGGGGCTGACAGTCGGCCAGTCGCTGTGATGTGCACCGACCACTAGGGGGCCGATGCTCAGAATGGTAAGTTAGCTTGCTGGGCTGGGGTCCGGCTGATTGGAACTGAGCGAGAAGGGCCGGACATGCCCTGGAGCCCTCCCTCGGTCCCTCCCTGCACTGGTGGGGGCCCTCAGCCTGGCCTGCGCCCTCTCACAATCAGGGCTCAGGGACCCCTGCCTCGAGTGCATGAATTTTGTTCACCGGGCCTCTAGAATATAAACAAAATAAGAAGCAGCTGAAACCACCGTGACCCCCGTCAACCCTCCTTCAGCTGCACCATCTCGTATCAGAGCGTCCCTCCTCAGTAGCCCTGTGACAGACACCGCTCCCTGCGTATCCTGGGCCACCAGAGTCTGGTAATCCCTGTCCCCGGAGAAATTCTCTCTGAAGATGCCGACAGAGAAGCATCTTTTTCCCAAACCCATCGGCCGTCCGCGGGAGCCACTCACGTGGGGCTCCTGCCTCCGGAGGTCGGCGGCGTCCGGGAGCTGCCGGGCGGTGAAGGCGATCCTGGCGGCGATGTTGTCGAGGACCAGCCGCAGGCCCGGGGCGTCCCTCGCCGCCGAGAGGTTGCCGGCAGGCGGCGGGGGCGGCTCCTTGGCGGGGCCCGGGCCGGGGCTGCCGGGAAAGGCTCCGAGGCGGAAGGGCGAGGCGAGCAGCAGCTCCTGGCGGGCCCCCGAGAGGATGTAGGAGGCCGTCACCAAGGTCATGATGGCCAGCCCGACGGCCAGGCTGCACCGCCGCCCCCGCCCACGGCGCCAGCAGCCGCCCCAGGCCTCGCCGCCGTCCGGCCGCCCCTCCAGCACGGCCAGCAGGTTCATCGGCCTCCCGTCCGCGCGGGACGTGGCCCCGGGGTCTCCTGGGCGCGGGGGGCCCTCCGGGGGGCCGTGGGGGGGGCCCGGCCGCGGCTGGTGCGTGTGGTCCGGCAACAGCGGGACGCCGCAGTCAAGGCAGTGCCTCATGGTCGCGCCCGCGGCCTGCCGGGCCCAGCCATGGGCGAGCAGCGGGGCGCGCGGCCGGCGGGCGGAAGGCACCGGGCGGGCGGAGGAGCGGGCGCCGCAGCCCCGGAGCTCGCCGTTCCACGGAGAGGCGGGAGGGCGCGGCCTCGCGGGGGCATGCTCTGTGGAGCCGAGGCTCAGGCTCCGGGGCGGTCCCGCCGCCCCCCAGGGCTCCCCCGGGCGCGGGAGGAAGGGGGGGGGGCCTCGCCGGAGAACGCGGGGACGCCCGGGAGGTCGGCCAGGGTCATGGTCTCCCCGGGGGGCCGGGCCGGGGCGCCATCCGTGGGGTCCCCTCTGTGTCCGTGTCCCGTGGGGTGCCTCCGCTTCGGGGCAGGCCAGTCCTTAAAGCGTCAGCCCACCTGAACGGCAGAGGAAAGAGGTTTTCTTTTTAAAAATATATTTTTTTATATATATTTCATTAACTTTTCACAGAGAGGAAGGGAGAGGGAGAGAAACATCGATGAGAAACATTGACCAGCCGCCCCCTGCACACCCCCCACTGGGGATGTGCCCACAACCAAGGTACATGCCCTTGACCGGAATCGAACCTGGGACCCTTGAGTCCGCAGGCCGACGCTCTATCCACTGAGCCAAACAGGTTTCAGCTAAAAATATTTTTTATTGACGTCAGACAGGAAGGGGGGGGGGGGAGAAACATCCATGATGAGAGAGAATCACGGCTCGGCTCCCTCCTGCGCGTCCCACACTGGGGATCGCGCCCGTAATCCGGGCCTGTGCCCTGACCGGGGATCGAACCCTGACCTCCTGGTTCAAAGGTCAATGCTCACCCAGAGCCACGCCGGCCAAGCAAGGAAAGAGGTCTCTTCCATCTCGGGTGATAGCAGCAACCAGGGGCCTCTGAGGCACGTCCGGGTCTCAGCCCCCGCCCCCGGGTCACAAACAAGCCGCAGAACAGCTAACAGGACTCGGGGAGGTTTGGGGGCCTTGGGGCCTGGCTTTGGGGTCAGTCTCGGCCAGCACACGTGGCCCCAATGCCAGCAGCCCCGCCCCACATCGGACCCCTCGTGCTGTGCCCACCTCCCCAGCCCCCGCGCCTCCCGCTCCGGCGAAGTGCCTGGGCCCTCCGTCCCCAGGGTCAGGCCCAGCCGGTGACCGTGAACCTGAGAGACGGACGGAAACACCGGCGCTTTACGTCGACGGGACACCAGGAAGGAGCACGGCTGGTGGGAGCGGGGAGAGCACAGGCTTTCCGCCCCGGGGCCCCGGCCTCCCCCGGGCCCAGCTGTGCGGGCCGGGTGGGGCAGGAGGGAGGAGCGTACGGGACGAGGGGAGGACGATGGAGAGGACACACCTCCGCAGAGTGAATTCCGTAAAACCGCTCGCCAGCAGTCCCTCGGCAGCTAGACCCAGCGCCCGCGGCCCCCGGGACACGCCCTCTGCAGCCCTGAGATCGCTGCTCCCGGCTCCATCCTGGGAAAAGCAGGAGTCTCTCACGTCTATTTATAGAATCTGTGGTTACAGAATGTGCTGCTGCCTGGATGATACATCTTGGTAGATGTAGTAAAAAAAAAAAAAGAAGAAGAAGAAGAAGAAGAAGAAGAGGAAAGAGGCAGCCTGGCCCATGTGGCTCAGTGGTTGAGCATCGACCCACGAACCGAAAGATGACCAGTTCGATTCCCGGGTTGTGGGCTCGGTCCCCAGTAGGGGGCGTGCAGGAGGCAGCCGATGGATGTTTCTCCCTCATGCATGTTTCTATCTCTCTATCCCCCTCCCTTGCTCTCTCTCTAAAATCAATAAAATGTATACTTTTAAAAAACGCCAAACCGCCAAAACCGGTGTGGCTCAGTGGATAGAGCGTCGGCCTGCACACTGAAGGGTCCCAGGTTCGATTCCGGTCAACGGCATGTACCTGGGTTGCAGGCACACCCCCCAGTAGGGGTGTGCAAGAGGCAGCTGATCGATGTTTCTAACTCCCTATCCCGCTCTTCCTCTCTGTAAAAAAACAAAACAAAACAAAACAAAACAAAACAAAACAAAAAAACACCAATAAAATATATTTAAAAACAAACAAAAAAATGCCAAGCCTCCTCAGTCTCCGGGCCGGCAGGCCGCCACGCACGAGCTGTGGGACGCCCGGCAACCTCCCTGAGCTCCGGTTCCCTCGCCGGTAAAACCGGGATCGGAGAAAGCACCCGCTTCGTCCACGAAAGCGTCGGCGTCCCGTCTACACACCGTTCCCTCCCCCGAGAGGGAGGCAGCGTCCGCGGCCACGCCGACGGGCACGTCAATGGCCGGGAAGCCCGGAGCGATGAGAGGGAGTTAGAAGCGGGAGAGCCTGCCGCACCGACTTCCCTCCGTGCCCGGCCCGATGTGACCGACACACCCTGGCTGTCCACTCCCCTCTCACCATCTCTGCCCCCAGAGGAGGAGGCATCGTCCTGCAGTAGAGCCGCCTCCTGCGGGCTGGCGGGCTCCGCGGCCGAAGCCGCCTGCGGGGGCTGCCCGCCCCGCCGGGCCCACGGCAAGGCCCGTGCGTGAGCAAAGCACGTGGACCGCGCCACAGTCACGCAGCCGCTCCCAAACGGGCTCCCCGCAGCAGCCCCTGCTGCCCACGGGCGCTCTGTGCTTACACTCCTGTGCAATGGGCAGAACAGACTTCTTAAAAGACATTTTTGTTGGTGTCAGAGAGGAGGGGAGAGAGAGAGAGATAGAAGCATCAGTGATGGGAGAGAATCATTGATCGGCTGCCTCTGCCCGCCCTCTTCTGGGGATGGAGCCTGCAACCTGGGCCCGTGCCCTTGACGGGACCCTGCAGTCTGCAGGCCGACACTCTAGCCGCTGAGCCACACCGGCTGGGGCAGACAGACCGACTTCTTCACAGCGGGACCTTCCGGGGCCTTCACTCTGCTCATGAGGCCTGGGAGCCCTCAGGATTGGGACGGACGCACAGAATTTCCAAAACAGACGCGGCCACAACCTCTCCCCGAGGTTCCAGGCGCCGGCGTGAGAAACACTGGCGGCGGCTGAGTCAGTGGTCAGGCCGCTCTGAGAGAGCGAGGGGCGGCGAGGGGCCGTGGGAGCCAGCTGTCCCGGCCGGGGCGTCCCAGGCCCCGCTGCCCGCACCCCGCGGAGCCCGAGGCCCGCCCGCGCCTCCGGCTCCGGCCTCCGCCTCCGACGTGTCCCCCGCGCTGACCCCTCTCTCGGGACAAACAATCCTTCCAAACCAAAGGCACAGAAGGGCAGGCCCCGCCTGGCAGCCGCCCGAGTGAGAAAACACGGCTTTCCGCGGAGATAAGGCCCCTCCCGCCAGGACGGCCGCCGTGGGCGAGAGGGCCTCGTTAATTTATTTTTAAAGAAAACACGGTCCCGGCGGCTCCGGGACAAGAATGTGCAATCCGTGACCCGGCGGGAGGGCAGGACACTCCCCCCAGAACGCAGGATTCTCAACCCACGCCAACACACAGGCCGGGAGACCGAGACAGAGATGGAGACAGAGACGAAAACAGAGACAGAGATGGAGACAGAGACAGAGACGGAGACAGAGACAGAGACCTGGCGGTGGCCACAGCACAGACGGGGGTGGGACCTGTGAGGTGGGCTCCCAGGTCTGGGGCCTGGAGCCCCCACAAGATGGGTGATGTCATAAAAAGTTGTTAATATTTGGGCCCGGCTGGTTTTCTCTCTCATCAGGGGTTGAGCCTCGACCTATGAACAGGAGGTCACGGTTCGATCCCCGTCAGGGCACAGACCCGGGTGCCGGCTCAATCCCCAGTAGTGCAGGAGGTAGCCGATCCATGATTCTCTCTCATCATCGATGTTTCTATCCCTCTCTCCCTCTCCCTGCCTCTCTGAAATCAATAAAGACATATTTTTAATTTTAAAAAAAATAATAAGCCAGCCACCTTCTCCTCGGGGACCTGAGAAGCAACGGCCCCGCGAGAGAGCATCTGGAGATCAGGAGGCCGACCCGGGCGTGGGCAGGCGGGCGGGCGGGAGGAGGCAGGGGCCGGCTCCGTAGGGTGGGCGGGCAGTCAGGCCGGGGCCTGTCTAAGGGCCAGAGGGGTGCCCACTAGGAACTCTTCCCGAAGGTCCTACACCGTGCACAGCTCTTACCCACGCTCGGCTGCGAGGAAACCCCGGATTAACGCCCGCACAGAAGACGGGCGGCCCTCCGTCCCGGCCTGGCCTTTCCCACACCCCAGGCGACCCCCCAACAGTCCTCAGACACCCAACACCGCTGGCCTGCCTTTAAAACGAGCCCCAGAGGCCGCCCCCCCCGCGCCACGTCCGGTGCCAGCGGCTCAGAGAGCCTCAGCGCCGGTGTAGGTTTCCGTGAGATTGCGGGCGATTGCTCGGCCTGGCTCTGTGCCGGGCTGTGGCCGCGGACGGCCACCGTGGGAATCCGCCTCCCGGGAGATCCGATCGCTGCTCCCAGAATAGCAGCCTTAGTTCCCGGCCGGGAGCCCCCATTAGCCTCTGACCCCAGCCATTAGCGAGCATTTACACACAATGGTGAGCGAGAGCTGGGATCCCACCAGCCCGTAACCCAATGCCCCTCGTGTCAGACCCACAGGCGTCCGTGTCACCCCGGGAACAGACTGAGGTATCGCGGCCGAGAGCTGGCGGCAGGAGAGCCGTGTGCGGCTCAGAAGCCACCGGACGGACTGACATGCATCGCCTCCTGGAGGCGGGACACGTGTCCGCCAGCCGGGAGCAGAGGGAGCCAATAACATCCTCACTCGTTAGCGTTTTAACGGGGAAACGGTGGTTCTTTGTTAACGGAGACGCAGAGCCGCCTCTGGCCAGTCCGCCTCACCGCGGACGCCTCTCTGGGACGTGGACGTGGAAATGCGTGTCCCACGGAATAGCCATCCGTGGGCGTGGAAACGCGTGTCCCACGGACCATCACTCCGTGAGGGAGGAGGGGCCCGTGTTCCCAGTCCGCTCCCCGGCACCATGAGGGCTGAGGCGGACAGCGCTGTGGGGACGGGAGGGAACAGCCCTAACAATCACAGACCATCAGGCTCCGTTTCTTCTTCTTTTTTCTTTTTTCATGTTTTATTGATGTCAGAGGGGAGAGGAGAGGGCGAGAGACAGAAATATAAATGGTGAGAGAATCAGCTGCCTCCTGCACGCCGCCCACCAGGGATGGAGCCCGAACCCCGGGCCTGGGCCTGGACCGGAATGAAACACGGGACCCTTCAGTCCGCAGGCCGACGCCCCGTCCACTCAGCCACACTGGCCAGGGTGAGCTTCACATGATTGAGTGCAGACTGCCAGCTGCTGCCATGGTGACCCTCCGCGTACGTGCACCCTCACCAACGCGTGACGGTGCGTGCCTCCAACTGAAGGCCTGGGGTTCGCTTTCCCGTCCCCCCCTACCCCCGCACTGAGCTCTGAGACTCGCTTGGCACATAGGACGCAGCAGGAGTGACCACAAGCCAGTCCCGGCCCCACACGCCAGCCCGGGCCCCACACGCCGGTCCCACACGCTACCCCGGGCCCCATACTGTGGTCCCACACACCAGCCCAGCCCCACACGCCAGCCGCACACGGAGACGGGGCTCGCGGTGGCTCCCGAGTCCCGGGGCGTCAGTGCCGTGAAGAGCGCTGACCGACGGCTCCCCCGCCAACGTGGACGTGGCAGAGTCCGGAGAGCGTGTCCGCGTGAGCACGAGAACCGCGGCCCTCCACCCGAGGACCCGGGCGCCGTCCGAACTGCCTCACCGCCGCTGACCGGGAACGGGGGTCCGCTCGGCGGCCGCCGCGCCCACGGCTCAGACCTGCCGCTCGCTCCCCCGGTGCCTTTCCGCAAAGCCTGTTGTGGCAGCACAGCTGCTCCGCTTTGTTGTCCGACAGCTGACCCCACGCCCCCCCACGGAAGAGCCTGGCTCCTTCCTCTCCCGTTTCTGCAGCTCCTTCCTCCCCTGGAGCAAGCCCTTCCTGAAGCCGGCCCCAGGGCGCAGCCGGATCGCACCTTCCCGGGGCAGCCGCTCATCCGGGCTTTGTCTGGAGCCGGTTCCCAGCCTGCGGGCCGGCCCCGGGCTCTTCCTGGCCCAGAGGGGCCCCGTGGAGCTGGCTGTTACTTTATGGACAGAACACAAAGGGCCCGTCCAACCCGCCCCATCGCTGGCCTGGCGCAGGAGGACCGGCCAGCGTGGCTCAGTGGCTGAGCGTTGACCCCTGAACCAGGAGGTCCGGCTTCAGTTCCCGGTCAGGCACAGGCCCCAGTCGCAGGCTCCATCCCATGTGGGGCGGGCAGGAGGCAGCTGATCCATGGTTCTCTCTCATCCTTGATATTTCTCTCTCTCCTTCTCCCTTCCTCTCTGACATCAATAAAAATGTCTGGTTTGTTTGTTTGTTTGTTTGGTCCTAGCGACTTTGCTCAGTGGGTAGAGCCTCAGCCTGCGACTCAAGGGTCCCAGGTTCGATTCCGGTCAAGGGCACAGGCCTGGGTTTCAGGCTCAAACCCCAGTGGGGGTCGAGCAGGAGGCAGCCGATCCGTGATTCTCTCTCGTCCTTGATGTTTCTCTCTCTCCCCCTCTCCCTTCCTCTCTGACATCAATAAAAATGTATTTTTTTAAAAAAGGATCACAAGAGGATGAAGGGGAAAATGAAACTGCACCCGGTGCCACCTCTGCCCTCCAGGCTTATCCCGGTGTCTCCATGTCTGTCTGCCTGTGTGTCCAGCTGCCCCCCCTCCCTAGCACCACACCCACCGGCTGGACCCCGGAACCCCAGCTCACCCTCAGAGGGCGGCCCAGCCCCCCAAAGCCCAGGTCAGGCCCCTCTCTGTCCCCGCCCTCCCACCCAGACGTGAGCCCACGGACCCGGCCTCGGCCGTGGCCTCCGCCGTGGCCTCCGTCTGCGAAGGCTGCAGACACTTCCCGGAGGAAGGAAACCAGGACGGCCGGCCGGAGACCAGCAGCCGCGTCCCACTGCAGCCCAGTCACGCACAGAGAATCCCCAGGAAGTGCGGTTTCCGTGTTTAACACAGAGTCTGGAATCCTGCCGCTCAGGGTTAGTTCCTTCCCACGTCACTCAGAACCAACCCACGTCCTGGTCCTGACGGAGCCTGTGGCCGCGGTGCTGGCCCGGCTCCACGGGGGACTCTGCTGGGCCGGCCCGGCTCCGGACACCCCAGAGCGCCCTGCCCCCCAAGGCCCCTCCGAGCCCCGACCCCGGGCTGCGCGGGGCGGGTGCGCCGCCTCCGCCCTCCGGGACCCGCCTTCCCACGTAAGGAAACACCGCACGCTGCGTCTCCGACAACCGCAGGATTCTTATCTGCGGCCAGAAGCTCTGTCTTTCCATTTCGTTTTGTTTTTACCCGTGTTTGTTTTTGTTGTTGTTTTTTTCCTCCCGTAATCCTTTTTATTTGACTTATTAACTGCATTGGAGACACTAGTTAATAACATCGCATAGGTTTCCAGCGACAACTCCGTGGCAGACGCCTCCTCTGAGCGCGGCGCTGTGTGCGCACCAGCCCGAACCCGTCCCCTCCCAGGACCCCTGGGTGCCGGGAGCGCCCGCGGTCTGTGTTCACGGGCTCTGTTCCTCAAGGCCCGGACTCACTCTGCAGGCGCTGGGTCAGCCCGGGCTGTGGGGACTGACCCCTGGCCGCTCCTCCTCTCTCTCCGGGGAAGGAAACCTGGAAATGTTCCCAAAATGTCAAGTATGCGCCGGCAGCTCCACACGGCCGCTCTCCTCCTCCCTCCCTCCTTCCTTCCTTCTTTTTAATTTCTGGTTTTCGGTCCCCGGCTTCTCCCGCCCCTCCACACTTGAGAGGAGGGGACAGCAATCACCTCGCAATTAGATGGGTTCCTCCGCTTAATCCACTCGGGGGACTGGCTGGTTTTGTGGTGGGAAAGCGAGACTTTTGGATTAAACAATTACCCAGGCGTTACCGGGCGCCAGGGCGGGAAGGGTGTCGGCCAGCTCTTTCCAGCAGCGGGGGAGTTAGGGGGGACAGAAGCTTCTAGAACCTCTTTAGCTTGCAGGCGACGGTGGGACTCACACCCCACGCCCAGACTGCTGTCCTGCCCTGCGTGTCTCCTGAGCCCACCCCCCACCCCCCGAAACGGCAGGAAGGAGCCAGCTGAGCCGTGACAGAGCGACCGGGTCCCATTCTGAGGACAGTTACGACCCGCCGGACTGCCCTGGGCTGACTCAGTGTTTCTGCCGTCGTTAAACCTCGAGCCGAACGAGTGACTAGGAACAAACGCCCAAGTGCCTTTCCCGGGAGCGGCCACTCGCACGGACTTCAGTTCACAAAGGAGACGGAGAGCCTTGGCCCGCGGACCAGGAGGTCAGGGTTCGATTCCCGGCCAGGGCATGTGCCGGGCTGTGGGCTTGATCCCAGTGTGGGGCCTGCAGGAAGCAGCCAGTCCGTGATCCTCTCTCATCACTGATGTTTCTCTCCCGCTCCCTTCCTCTCTGACATCCAGACAAAATGTCTGTTCACAAAAAGAAAATGCCTAGAAACGGGGGGGGGGGGGGGGATAAATCAGTCCAGTCCTGGCTGACCACGCCCTCGCATCGGGCTCTGGGGGCGTCTCGGGATGGATGTGCCTGGGTGGTCGACTGTGAGCGCCCCCTCGTGACGCCCGCTGGTTATTAAACATCTATCGGCCCAAGGGGGCATGGGTGAATGGGGAGTTTGCATCTTTAAGAAATTGGTGTGTAGATCGTTTAATTAAAATATACCCGAGCATAATCCCATCAAACCAAACGAGCCAGCTTCAGCATCTATATACCCAGCCAGCCTCCCCTCTGTGCACCCAGCCAGCCTCCCCTCTGTGCACCCAGCCAGCCTCCCCTCTGTACACCCAGCCAGCCTCCCATCTGTGCACCCAGCCAGCCTCCCATCTGTGCACCCAGCCAGCCTCCCCTCTGTACACCCAGCCAGCCTCCCATCTGTACACCCAGCCAGCCTCCCCTCTGTACACCCAGCCAGCCTCCCATCTGTACATCCAGCCAGCCTCCCCTCTGTACATCCAGCCAGCCTCCCATCTGTGCACCCAGCCAGTCTCCCATCTGTACACCCAGCCAGCCTCCCCTCTGTACACCCAGCCAGCCTCCCATCTGTACATCCAGCCAGCCTCCCCTCTGTACACCCAGCCAGCCTCCCCTCTGTACACCCAGCCAGCCTCCCCTCTGTACACCCAGCCAGCCTCCCATCTGTGCACCCAGCCAGCCTCCCATCTGTACACCCAGCCAGCCTCCCATCTGTACACCCAGCCAGCCTCCCCTCTGTACACCCAGCCAGCCTCCCATCTGTGCACCCAGCCAGCCTCCCCTCTGTACATCCAGCCAGCCTCCCATCTGTACACCCAGCCAGCCTCCCCTCTGTACACCCAGCCAGCCTCCCCTCTGTACACCCAGCCAGCCTCCCATCTGTGCACCCAGCCAGCCTCCCCTCTGTACACCCAGCCAGCCTCCCATCTGTGCACCCAGCCAGCCTCCCCTCTGTACATCCAGCCAGCCTGTGTGTGTGTGCACCCAGCCAGCCTGTGTGTGTGTGCACCCAGCCAGCCTGTGTGTGTGTGCACCCAGCCAGCCTCTGTGTGTGTGTGCACCCAGCCAGCCTGTGTGTGTGTGCACCCAGCCAGCCTGTGTGTGTGTGCACCCAGCCAGCCTGTGTGTGTGTGCACCCAGCCAGCCTGTGTGTGTGTGTGTGCACCCAGCCAACCTCCCCTCTGTACATCCAGCCAGCCTGTGTGTGTGTGCACCCAGCCAGCCTCTGTGTGTGTGTGCACCCAGCCAGCCTGTGTGTGTGTGCACCCAGCCAGCCTGTGTGTGTGTGCACCCAGCCAGTCTGTGTGTGTGTGCACCCAGCCAGCCTCCCATCTGTGCACCCAGCCAGCCTGTGTGTGTGCGCACCCAGCCAGCCGTCGTACCGCTGAGCCCTGCAGGGGGACCGGGTTTACTCTGAGCTCGCCAAGGAGCACATGCTGGGACTGACCTCGAGAACCCGAATCCAATCCCGGCTCCGTGCGGCCTCTCGGGCCTCAGTTTCCACACCTGTGAAGTGGGCTGAGCTATGTTTCCCCGAAGGCCTGTCCGAGCTCTAAGATGCATCTAACTCGGAGGGGCAGCGGGACCCCATCTGGGAATCAGGCCTTCTCCGGGCCAGAGAGAGGGCGTGTGAGAAAGCGCATCGGCCTTATTCCTAAGAGCAAGGAGGCGGCGTCTCCTCGACCAGAGCCGGCACAGAGGTGGGTCCCGGGAAACGGTCCGGCGTGTCAGCAGCTCCTCTCACAGGAGCCGATCAAGGGAGCACGACAGACAGCAGAGAGAACGTTTCTGTCTGCACACACACAGCCCCTGGCGGGACAGACAGAACATGTCCATCCGCACAGCACAGCCCCTGGCCGGACAGAGAACGTGTCCATCCGCACACACAGCCCCTGGCTGGACAGAGGGACGTGTCCGTCCGCACACACAGCTCCTGGCCGGACAGAGGGACGTGTCCATCTGCACACACAGCCCCTGGCCGGACAGAGGGACGTGTCCATCCGCACACACAGCCCCTGGCCGGACAGAGGGACGTGTCCATCCGCACACACAGCCCCTGGCCGGACAGAGGGACGTGTCCATCCGCACACACAGCCCCTGGCCGGACAGAGGGATGTGTCCGTCCGCACACACAGCCCCTGGCCGGACAGAGGGACGTGTCCGTCCGCACACACAGCTCCTGGCCGGACAGAGGGACGTGTCCATCCGCACACACAGCCCCTGGCAGAGGAGGATGGGGTGCCACACGGATCACTGCGTGTTAGAGCGTGGGAACGGTGAGGGGAAGAAGCCAGGCCACGGAAGCACCTGCTGGCAGCCTGCGTCCACATGACTCCGCGGAGAGGGGAGAGGAAGTGCGCCTCCCGCCGGCTGGGGCTGGGGGGCGGGGGTCACCAGGGGCCGGGGCTGAGGGCCACAGGCTTCCTGTCTGACTGAGGACACGGTCTCACCTGGAAGGCGGTTCCGGCCGTGTCCACGTCTGTGAAAACACAAAGCCCTGCTGCACCCTTCCCACGGCGATGCCTGTGTGAGGGCAGCCCGGTGACGCTGTTTCCGGAGAGAAAGGCTGGCTCAGAAGCAGGGCCCAGGCCGGTGGGCTCCAGGGAGGGCGGGGAGGAGCGGGCAGCTGGGGAACTCACATGCGTGCATGCATCCCCCATGGACACAGACCGCGTGCGGGGGGGGCCTGGGAGGGCCACTGCGGGTGGGCGGGGTTAATGGGAAAAAACAAGGGGATATCCGGACATCTTTCAACAAGAAAGACAAACTTAAATTAAAGGAAATAAATAACAAGAATGGGTTCAATGGGCAAAAGGTCTCTGTTCCAAGATTTTAAAACAACAAATCAGATGAAAAAAAGTAAATGAGAATTTTGTAACGCACACTCATGCACACAAATACACACGCTCACACTCCACATGTGCGCATACACGCACACACATGCACGCTCACACACGTTCACACGCGTGCACGCGGACCCTCTGCACAGCTCTGCGCTTCCTGACGGGCTATGGGCACAAAGCGGTTCCGGGCGGACCTGCTCCACGCCCAGGAGCACGCGCTCAGGGCCCGCGCTCTCCTGTAGCTGGTTCCTGTTTTCACAGCCAAAAGCGAATGCGTTCTCGGCCGCCTCTCCTTTTACCGCCTCAGTTTACCCCCCGAGGCAGACCGTGCCCCTTCGAAGGCCAGGACTGGCACCGGCACTGGCGGCGCCCGCAGGTGCGTTTCTGGCTGGCAGGGGTCTGGGGAGGCCCCCGCTCGGCTCCCAGGCTGCCTTCCCAGCTTCCCCGGAGCCGCTCACGGGCCGGGAGCTTTCGGGGCCGGGAGGACGGGCTGTCCGCCGCCTGCTCACGGCTGCCCCCTTCCCGCGACTCCGTCCCCGCAGGCCGTCCCCTGGGTCAGAGCAGCCCCCTGGCCCGGAGCAGCCCCTGGCCCGGAGCAGCCCCCTGGCCCGGAGCAGCCCCCTGGCCCGGAGCAGCCCCCTGGCCCGGAGCAGCCCCCTGGCCCGGAGCAGCCCCCTGACTCAGAGCAGCCCCCTGGCCCGGAGCAGCCCCCTGGCCCGGAGCAGCCCCCTGGCCCGGAGCAGCCCCCTGACTCAGAGCAGCCCCCTGGCTTGGAGCAGCCCCTGACTCAGAGCAGCCCCCTGGCCTGGAGCAGCCCCCTGGCCTGGAGCAGCCCCCTGGCCCGGAGCAGCCCCTGACTCAGAGCAGCCCCCTGGCCTGGAGCAGCCCCCTGGCCTAGAGCAGCCCCCTAGCCCGGAGCAGCCCACTAGCCCGGAGCAGCCCCCTGGCCCGGAGCAGCCCCCTGGCCCGGAGCAGCCCCCTGGCCTGGAGCAGCCCCCTGACTCGGAGCAGCCCCCTGGCTTGGAGCAGCCCCCTGGCCCGGAGCAGCCCCCTGGCCTGGAGCAGCCCCCTGGCTTGGAGCAGCCCCCTGGCCTGGAGCAGCCCCCTGGCTTGGAGCAGCCCCCTGGCTTGGAGCAGCCCCCTGGCTTGGAGCAGCCCCCAGCGTGGGCGGCGGCTCCGGGAACAGGGTGTCTCGTTAGCACGCTGACAGCCAGGAGGGCCCCGTCACCGGGTCAGGCCAACTATGGAGTTCAAGAGCCGCCGGCGCTCAGGAAGCCCGCCTCCGGAGGACACGCCGCTCAGCCCGGCCACGCCTCCGGGACGGGATGTCCGCCGAGGGCACAGGACAGGGCTCAGGCGGTCCAGCGGGCCCTCAGCCCGGCCGCACACCCGGCCGCGGGAGCCAGCTTCCAGGCCCCCCGCCCCGGCGACGAGGGGTGAGGCCTCTCAGACCCCAAACGAGGGCCCAGCCTCCGGGCAGCTGCCCAGGGCCCCGGGTGGCCTGAGGGAGGCTGCCCCCCGCATGGCCCTCCCCTCTGAGGCCACAGGGAGCAGCGGGCCGCGGGCGCCCCTTCCCGGGCAGAGAAGCCATGAGCCCCATCCCCGCAGTGAGCACAGCGCCGCCGGCTGGACGGGGACTCCCCGCGGGGCGTCTGCAGGCGCCGGGTCCAGGCTGCGGATCCGTATCTTCATCACAAACGCACTCTGGACAGTGGCCACGGTCCCACCGGACACCTCTGCTTCTGGGGGTCTGAGGCCGCGTCCTTCCCAGCAAGTGAGCAAGCGAGCAAGCACCCGGGCCTGGACCGGGATATGTTCTGGAAACCGAACGCAGGCGTCATGCACGGCCTGCCCGGCTCCGGTGACCTTCCACAGCCACCGCACACCGGGAGCAGCCACCGCCGAGTCCATCCCGGGAACGCAGCCGGCCAGACCCCAGCAGACCCAGGCTGACCCCAGGCTGACCCGCCTGACCCCGCCTGACCCCGCCTGACCCCAGGCAGACCCCAGGCAGACCCCAGCCAAACCCCAGGCTGACCCAGCCAAACCCCAGGCTGACCCCAGCAGACCCAGGCTGACCCCAGGCAGACCCCACGCTGACCCAGCCTGACCCTAGGCAGACCCCGCCTGACCCCATCCTGACTCCCAGCCAGATCCAGCCTGACCCCAGCCCACCGAAGTGCCCGCCCTCTGCACAGACGGACAAACAGCCCAGAGAGTGAAACAGCCAGCAGACAGCGGGCAGCGGACAGCGGGCAGCGGGCAGCGGGCAGTGGGCCAGGACCAGGTGCTGCGGGTCTGGCCTGACGGAGTCCGAGCAGCCATGAGGGAGAACACGCAGACGTCATGCATCCCACCCACACATTGAGCATCCGTGAAAACTGCACGTGCACGTCCGGGGCACAGAGACCCCCCGGCCCCCGCCCCGGGGCTGAGCGTCCCAGGAACCAGAGCCCTGTGTGCGCAGGAGCTGGCGTGTGCTCAGGCCGCTCCGGGCCGGGTGCGGGGTGGGCTCCACGCGCCAGCCCGGCTCCGGGCACCTCCGGGCCGAGCCGCCCGCAGCAGCATTAAGTAACACTCCCACTGCTGAGTGCCGCCCCCGGGTGCCGCCCCACACACCTGGCTGCCTGGCCGGCTGCCCTGGGGGGACCGCCTGCCCTGGGGGGGCCGCCTCAGGCAGAGCCGCTGCCGCTGCTGGTGAGGCAAGACGCCCATTTCCTCCCCGGCCCTTTCGCAACCGGCGTGAACCGGGAACCGCCTGCCACTGCCGCCACCCCCACTTCCACTCTGGTCACGCCGCCTCCCCCCGAGCCGTGATTGTCAGTCTCACCCGCCCGCTCCACCCCTCCTCCCTCTCCCCCTGCCCGCCCTCCCTGCCTCCGGGCTCCGAGCTGGACCCCCGCGTCATGCATCTCACCCCGTCGGGCTTTGTGTCCGGGGGGAGCGTGTGGAAGGAAGCCCGGCCCCGAGGACAGTAAGGAACGCGCTGTGCGCGGGAACCGCTCCTTCCCCACCTGGCCCCCCGCTTCCCTCCCCACAGGCCGCCCAGGCCGGCCGGAGCGGCCCCACCGCGGGAAGGTCAGTGTCCCCTCTGACATCGGACCCCAGACCGGACGGGAGGACCGAGAGGGGGCACAGTGACTGAGCGCCCTCCCTCCAACGCACATGCTGCTAACGGGTGCCCGCCACGGCTGCTCTTCGCTGACACCACGATGCCAGCACCTCCTTCGGAGAGGGGTCCGAGGGCACCCTCTCCCGCAGAGGGCTCCTCCAGGGGCGCCTGTGAAACCCTGGCCTGGTGAGACCCAGGAAGGAGGCGGGGAGCCCGGAGGCCCCGCCCGGCCCGGCGGGGTGCAAGGCCTGGGCTCCTCACCCAGCATTATGTGTGGTACGCGCACCCCCAGGGGCACGGGAAGAGTTTGGCGGGGGTACGCGTTGCACTGGAGTTTGGTGGGGATATGCACTGCATTGTGCTTAGCTGCGCCTAATTCTACGTTCTCATGAGTACGAGGGGTACTCAGCGCTACGAAAACTATAGAAGGCGTTCGCATATGTCAGAAGTTTGGGAAACTGGTTTAGGCGATGAGGCCCTATGACCCAGGCCTCTCCGGCTGTCCCCCAGCTCGGGCGCGCCGCTCCCTCGAGGGCCTGTCGCGGCCTCTCCGGCTCCCTCCAGAGCCTGGGACCAGGCCCGCTCCTCCGGGGCCATCGCCGGGGACCTGCCAAGGGGTCAGTGAAATTCCACACGAGCTTCACGCAGGGACCTCTCCACGGGGCTCAGCCCAGAGCCATCGCGTGACTGACCCCCAGGCGGGCGCGGAGCCTGGCCGTGGCCTCCGGCAGGAGGGCGGTTCCCAGCCCTCTGCGGGGGGGGTGGGGGGGGGTCCCGCCGCATCTCTGGCGTGGGGTGCTCTCCCCAATAAACACACACCGGCCTCCGGGCAGCCCCCCACCCCACCCCGTCAGCTCCGCTTTAGAGTCTGAGCCCCCGCTTCCTCCCAGGCCTGAGAATTCTCTGGAAAATTAACAAGGCCTGTCCGGTCCGTTTCCTCCCCCGCGGCTGGAGCTGAGCCCACGCCGCCTTCTCTGGGGGGTCCCAGGCTCTCCCATCAGGGCAGCCCGGCCCTGCAGGCCCGGGTCCCACCACACACCACACCAGCCCACGGCGCTGGCGGTGCAGGTTCAAAGGAAAGGCCTGGGGCTCGCCCGCGGGGTGGCTCAGTGGTTGAGCACTGACCTGTGAACCAGTGGTTTGATTCCCGGGGTTGCAGCTGGATCCCCAGCAGGGGGCGTGCAGGAGGCAGCCCATCAGTGATTCCCTCTCCCTTCCTCTCTGAAATCAGTAAAAAATATATTTAAAATGAAAAAGAAGAACACTGCCCTGCCACTGGTTCGGGACGATCAGAAAAACTTACTCAGTAAAATGGGCTTAGAGTAGAAAGCATGTTTATTCCGATTCCCTCTTACCCAAACCGCCTCGGATCCGTCCACATGTCCTGCCGGACACAGTGAAACTGACAATCAGGTGCCCCCGGGAGGGAGGGCCCCCGGCTGTGCAATGGGGTTGGGGTTGGGGGGCCCAGAGGGAGCCCCTCTGCTCAGCCTCTGCAGACGCAGGTCCCTGCGCAGTGCCCCGAGATGCAACCTCATCCCCCCGAGATGCAACCTCATCCGGGGAACTCAGGGCCATTGACACCCACCGTGAACCCAGCCCGGGGCCGGGGCCGGGATGCGGGAGCCCAGGAGCGGGCTCAGCCGCCTCCGCCTCCCCCGCGGCCGGCAGCCCGGCCCATCGCGCGCCTCCGGCACCGGCTCCGGCCGCGCGGGCCCCCGGGCCCCAGGGCGGCGAGGACCGCGGGCAGCGCCCGCACCCGCGGCTCCGGACCCCGACACGCACCCGCGTGCCCGGCGGCCGGTCCGACCCGCGGCCCGGAGCTCCTCACTCACCCCCCGCGCCAGGCTCCGGGGGGCGCCCCATCCCGCATGCGGGGGCTCCCGGGCGCCAGGGACCCCCAACCCCCTATTCCCCTCCACCCCCCATCCTTCCCCCCGTCCTCCCGGCGCCCGTCCTCCCGGCCCCCGTCCTCCCGGCCCCCGTCCTCCCGGCCCCCGTCCTCCCGGTCCCCGTCCTCCCGGCCCCCGTCCTCCCGGTCCCCGTCCTCCCGGTCCCCGTCCTCCCGGCGCCCGTCCTCCCGGCCCCCGTCCTCCCGGCCCCCGTCCTCCCGGTCCCCGTCCTCCCGGTCCCCGTCCTCCCGGCCCCCGTCCTCCCGGTCTCCGTCCTCCCGGCCCCCGTCCTCCCGGCCCCCGTCCTCCGCCCGCGCAGCCCGGGAGCTCGCGCTCCATCCCCTGCGCCGGGGCGCCGCCGCCTGGCTCCCCGCGGCCCGCCGCCCCCCAACCCCCGGCCCCCAAACCCCGCCCCGCCGCCCCCAAACCCGCCCTGACCTGCCGCTCCGATCGCCGCGACCCCGAGCCGCCGCCGGGAGCGCCTGCAACTCCGGAGCCTCTGGCCGCGCGGCCGTGCGGGGCCGGGAGGAGGCGGGGAGGCGGGGAGGCGGGGAGGCGGGGAGGAGGCGGGGAGGAGGCGGAGGGGGCGGCGCCGAGAGCGAAAGCTGAGGCCGCCCGCCCGGCCGCCCGCCCCCATCACACGCCCCCTCCCCGGAGCGTCGGACCCGGAGCCGGGCCCCTCCTGCCGCGCCCGCGCCCGGAACTTCCCCCAAGTGCGCGGCGGAGCGGAGCGGGCGCCGGCCGGGGGCCCGCCCCCAGCACCCCGCCCCGCTCACCGGGAGGCGCCGGCCGCGTCCTCCGGCTCCGCCCGCAGCCGCCCGAGCGGGGCCGCTATCCTGGGGCCGGGATTTTATGGGTTCGCCCCGCGGCGTGCGCCCCCTGCAGCGCCACCTCCCCAGCTCCAGTTCCCGGCCCCCGGCCCCGGTCCCCGGTCCCCAGACCCGGCCCCCAGCCCCGGTCCCCGGTCCCCAGCCCCGGTCTCCGGTCCCCAGACCCGGTCCCCCAGCCCCGGTCTCCGGTCCCCAGCCCCGGCCCCCCAGCCCCGGCCCCCAGCCCCGGTCCCCGGTCCCCAGACCCGGTCTCCGGTCCCCAGACCCGGTCCCCCAGCCCCGGTTCCTGGTCCCCCAGCCCCGGTCCCCGGTCCCCCAGCCCCGGCCCCTGGTCCTCCCCAGCCCCGGCCCCCAGCCCCGGCCCCCAGCCCCGGTCCCCGGTCCCGGCCGCATCGCTCCGCGGGGGGAGGGCGCGGGCCTGCGCAGCCGCCGCCAGCCGCTCCGTGGGCCCGGGCGCGGGCGCCATCCCCCCAGGACCGCGGCGGGCGGCCTTGCGGGACCTCGAGCGCCGTGGAGCCCGGGCCGCGGGCAGCACCGGCCCGGCCTCGGCGCGGCGCCCGCAAGTTCATTGTCTGCGGGGCCGCCGCCGCCGGGCGCCGCGGGGATGGAGGCTGCGCGGCCGCCGCCGGGACTCCCTGCCCGCCTGGCCCGGCCGGCCCCCCGCCGCCCCCGCCGCCCCCGCCGCCCCCTTGTACCTGCGGACCCGGCGCGGGCAGCGGGGCCTCCGCGGCTCCTCCGCCCGGCTCCGCGGGGGGAAGTGGGGAGCGGGGGGGCAGGGCCGGGCCCGGAGCCTCCCCCCCCCCCGGGCCGGACCCGTGGCCGGGCTGCCCCCCCCCCTACACGGGGCGCGGCGCGGGTCCAAACAGAAGAAAGCCGAGAACCCCCCCCCCGCCCGCGTTTCTAACGGGGCCGCGGGGAGCCCGCCCCGCGCACCGGGCGGTCAGGCCTCCGGCTCCGGGCCCAGCGCCCGGGCTGCCGCCGGGAGGGGAGGGGAAGGGAGGGGAGGCCGGCGGACCGAGCGCCGCCCCCGCAGAGGCGCGGGCCGCCCCGGACACCACCTGGGCCGCCCCGGACACCACCTGGGCCGCCCCGGACACCACCTGGGCCGCCCCGGACACCACCTGGGCCGCCGAGGCCGGCCCGGTCCGGTCCTGTCTGAGGACGCCCCTCCCCCGTTAGAGAAGCCCGGGAGGACTGCTCCAGGCGCTCAGGTCCCAGGGGCAGAAAGGAGCCCTGTCTCCAGGCGCAGCCCTGTGCTGGCCACGACCCCGTGGCCCCATCCCGGTGACCTGGGTCCAGAGCCCTCCCCACAGCCACCCTGAGTGGGGCCCAGCGCGCCTTCTGGGCGTGGAGCCTGCACACGGCTAGGGGGCGCCTCCAGATTGTGTCCTACCCTCCCCCCTTCCTCTCTTTTTCTCAAAAAACATGATCTTTGGTCCTGAGGCTGCATCTCAGCCCCCACAGAGGGTAGCCTGCCTGGAGGGGACCATCTTCCCTCCAGTGTCCCAGCCGCTCATGCAGTCCCACTCGGGATCAAACCCCACCTGGGAGGATGGGGAGCCAGGGGAATTCTTCAAAACGGCCTCTTGTGTTTCCGCGAATAATGCCTCTTACATAAAGCCCACAGAGAGGGGTTCCCGCCGCCCCGCGGCCAGCCCCAGGCTCCGGGACCCGACTGCTTTTTCCACAGACAGACGCCGGGGTGATTTTTATTCATCGTCGTTATTATTTTTTCAAACAACGCTCTTTTTCTGGAAGTACAATGGGCTGCTTCTCTGCAGGGCTCATAACTCCCCGTGGATGGTGATGCCATTTCTCAAGGTCTTACCCGGCTTGTTTATTAGCGCCGAGCACAGCCCGCCTTTCAGGGAGGTTATGTGCCCGCGTAATTGCACGGGGACGCGGGCGGGCGGGCGCCGTGAAAAGGGCCGGTTGTCCGTGTGTCTGCGGGGAGGCCCGGGGCCAGGCAGCTGTCAGGCGGCGTGTGGGACAGGCCGGTTTAAGCAAACACAGGGAGGGCTCTATGGAAACGCGGAGGGGAAATCCCTTCTGTGAAGGCCTGTGGAACAGACTCCCCACCGCTCAGACCGCCCGCCCGCCTTTCCTCCCTCCCCGAGCGCCCACCGCTCCTCACCAAGGCGGCGGGGCCCACCCAGGCCCGGTCACGCTCCGGGGTCAGGGACGGCGTCTGACGTGGAGCACATTGTTTCTGAGTGAAGTCACGGAGCTGCTTCGATACAAACTCCACCGGGGACTTTGCCAAGGTATTTTTTTTAATATATATATTTTATTGATTTTTTTTTTTTTTTTTTACAGAGAGGAAGGGAGAGGGATAGAAAGAAACACATTGATGAGAGAGAAACATGGACCAGCCGCCTCTTGCACACACACACACACCCCCCCCCCCACTGCGGGATGTGCCCGCAACCAAGGCACATGCCCTTGACCGGAATCAAACCCGGGACCCTTGAGTCCGAAGGCTGACGCTTTATCCACTGAGCCAACCCGGTTTTGACTGCCAAGGTGTTTTATACACGCGCCCGAGATTAACGGGGGAGGTTGGGGGGGTGGGCCTCAATGTTCATTTCAAAAAATGCCCAAGAAGTGCGCTTGAGCCTGTGATTCTGGGGAGTGGAGAGAGCACCCCACGCCAGGCGTGTGTGAGGAGGGGGCGACGGACAGACACACGGACGAGTAACTGTGAGAGAGGCTGATGCCGACGTGACATTGGCAACTCGGGGGTGGGAAAATGCCACTCTGCGAAAACACGGGTCCCTTGCCCAGGTGCACGCCTGTAGGATGCCGTGATTCCGGAGGTACATCACCGGGTTCAGCCTGCGCCCCACACCTCCTAGCTCAGTGACCTTGGGTCTCAGTCAGGGCTTATCATAGCGCCTCCTCGTGGTAGGTGGAGTTACCGACCCCCTGGCAGGAAGGACTGGTCCACGTCCTAGTCACGGTCTCAGAGGACATGGGTGACCTGCTTCAGACAAGGAGATGCGGGGGCTTGTGGCTGAGTCAGAGGCTGGAAGCATGTTGGGGTGGGGCCTGCCCTCCTTGGTGCTTGGGTCCCAGCGTGACAGGAATATGTCCCAAGGAGGCTCCAGAAGGCACACACGTGGAGTACACCTGAACTCAGCGTGCCGGCTGGAGCCAAGTCATCCCACCTACAGCTGGACTCTAGCTGCCCTAGCTGACCTACGGACCCACCCCCAGCTGGCCTACGGGAGTGGGTGGGAATGCCTGCTGTAAGCAGTCATTGTGGGAGTTTTGTTACACAGCATGCTGTGGCCGTCGCTGACTGGTGCATCCCCTCAGTGGGCCGGTGTGAAGATCAGTGATAACATAGTTGACAAATACTAAGCACAATTCCTGGGGCTTGGAAAGAGCTCAGACACATGAGCTCTTATTAGCCATCCACATAACTGACAGTAGCTTTGCACAGCGACATCACGATTTTTTAACGGATGGATTGAGCCAGAGAATAAGGATTACTTGTGTAAAGATTCTCTGAGAGCAAGGACATCACAAACCTGGAAGGCCAGGCACCTGCCATGATCCCCAAGTCGCATCCACTCCAGAAGGCAGAGGCTCAGAAACCAAGCAGCATCGGGGAAGGACCAAGGCCACTCCACAGCCTGCGCTGGTGCCAGCGGGGTCAGGTCCACGACGGGGACGCCTGACAGGAAGGAGCGGGGAGCACAGAGAGAGGGGCGAGCCCGCGGGGTCCCTGTCTACATCACACATGCTGGGCGCCGGGATGCCGAGGCTCAGAGCCCTGGCCTGCTCCTGCCACCAGCCTCAGGAGACCCCAGTCCTCCCCCACCCCTCCCTGGCCCTCCCCGGCTCCCTTCCTCCGGCCGCAGGGCCATTGCCCTGAAAGCTGTGCTGGGGTTTATAGAGCTGGGGGGCGGGGGGGTCAGTCCATTTCCGGGGGTGAAGGGGTCGGAATCACAGTCCTGGGAACGGTTCCAGCAGCGGGAGAGCGGGGACAGCGGACAGGCCTTGGGCACCGCTCACCCGGCGATCCCATGGCGGCTGAGGCTCCGCGGAGCACCGCCCGGTCCCCGGGGACTTTGGGCGGGTCAGGGGAGCCAGGACGCGGAGTCTCACTGTGAAGCTGCCCATTAAAAAAAAATCCTGGATTGACAACTGGAGGAGGTTAGAATCTGAGCAATGCAGTGGGGTCGGTGGGTCCGA